>JAQZBX010035190.1:0-24687 GCA_029593785.1 Cabassous unicinctus
TAGGAATACTTGGGCAGTATAAATGCAGTTAAGCACTAATTTAGCAGTTTAAACAGATAGACATTTAACACATATATTCTGGATTACTCTCCAGGAGTACACTTAGATTCAAAGTTCAGGAATAAGCTTTTGATTCAAAACTGAAACTTCTATTTAAAACCTTGATAAAAATTCTGATCAAAATAAAATGTAAATAAAATTTAAAACATTGTCAAAATAACATTCCATCAGACTCTTCCAGTTTACAGAGTTTTGCAATATAACTGGTCATCAACTCAGCTCAAGTGATCAATTAAGGAATCTTTCTTCTCTGCCTGTGCTAGGATTTATCCCTTTCTAACTTTAACTTTCCTTCTAAGCAGTGCATGGATGTCTTTGCTGCTTGTTCTGCCTTGATAGCTACCCACAAGTCTTCTAACAGGGACCGTTCTATAGTTGCCACATGGCGGAATGCCAGGATCACCACTAGGTGAATTTGGTGAGAAAGCATTTCTGATGGGGCCTTGATTTGGAGTTTTCATGGTCTCAGAACTGTAAGATTTTTCCCCAATTAAATTCCCATTATAAAACCCAACATATTTCCGATACTTTACATTGACAGCCCTGTGGCAAACTAATATAGTACCTAAGACCAAATTAAAGTTGTTCTTTGCAATATAACAGTGATTTCTATGTTTGAAAACATGTTCAGATCATAGAAAAATATTAATTTAATAGATGTGGAATAAAACATATTATCTAGTTCAGGGTCAGTTAATGTTTAAAAAATATCAACAAATTCATATTAGAAAGGTGCTTTTTAAATTCAGGAAAAGTTTTGTATTTGTAGAGTCCTTAGCCAGTACAGAAGGGTAATAGGAAGAATGAGAGGATGGAATGGACCAAAAAAAAAGAGTAAGAGTATGAGAAAAAAGAAACATTTTCTTTATTTGCTGATGATATATTGCTTAGAGGGAGAATAAAAGAGAATTAATAACTGTTCAATTTGAAGGATTTAAATAAGAATGATGGATTCAAATTCATTATAAAAATTAAGTTGCATTCCTTATATCAACAAACATTTAATAACATAATTTCCAAATTATTTACATCATCATCAATATATAAAGTATCTCACTACGGACTTAGCTAGTGGTAATAATCTGATCATGTTGTTTCATAATCTGTAACAAATGTTCCATAACAATGTAAGGAGTTGGTGGAGGGGTGGTGTATGGGAATTCTGCACATTATGCATGATTGTTTTTTAAGCTAACAATTTGTCTAATAAAACATAAAAAAATATAAATATAAATATAAAGTTCCTGCATACAGATCCAATACAATTTGTGTGACAAATCTAGGCAGGAAATTACATACTTTTAATAAAAATATTTTAAATTACATCCATATGAGTTGGGATCTATGTCTTCATCATTTATTGCAAGGCTCATTATAATTCATATCACATTTGCCTAAATTGATAGATAGTTTCAATGTGGTCTCACTCAAAATGCAAAAAAAAGCACTTTGTATATGCTGATTCTAAAATATGAATAAAATTGCAAAATGGCCAAAAATATATAAAGCACTCTTGAGAGGAAAAAAAAGTCATAGATTTCTCCCTACCAGGTAGCAAGGCCTTTTAATTGGTTGCACAGCATTATTAATTTATGCCTTGGAGGAGTAAGGAAAGTATGGTATTGACCCAGTGGAATGGCTGAAAGAGCAAAGGACCTGAAGAAAGAGCTCAGAAACAGTATCTCACCATGGACACGGTGAAGTATAAAAGTATATTGGAGATCAGCAAAGAAGATAGACACCAGTAATTGTGCAGGACAATTGGTCATCCATCGGAACAACAACAAAAGCATATTTCAACTCCTAGATTTCAACCCCTACCTCATGCCATTAAAAAATCAATTCCATTACCACAATTCTTTGATTACTGTGGCTTTGTAGTAAGTTTAGAAATGGGGAAGTGTGAGATCTTCACATTTGTCCTTCTTTTGCAATATTGATTTGGCTCTTCAGGGCCCCCTGAGATTAATGAATTTGAGGATTGGCTTTCCATTTTTTTTCTTTTGGAAAAAAAAAAGGCTGTGGGAATTTTGATAGGTATTGTATTGACTATGTATATTGCTTTGGATAGTATTGGCATCTTAATAATATTAAGATGTATGAACTTTGAAGTTATCATGTTGAGTGAAATAAGCCAGACAAAAAAGACAAATATTGTATGGTCTTCCATATATGAAATACATAGAAGAGGTAAATTTCTATAAATAGAGAGTAGTTTATAAATACCAGGGGCAGGGTTGCAGGGTGTGGGGAGATTGAATTATTGCTTAGTGGGTACAGTTTCTTTTTGAGATAATAAAAATGTTGGAGGAATGGATATTTGTGTTTGGAGCACATATGATGAATGTACTCAATACAACTGGATTTTACACATTTTTTTTTTGTCTGTGCATACTTTGAACTCTCCTTCATTTTTGAAGGACAGCTTTGACAGATACAGAATTCTTGGCTGGCAGTTTTTATCTTTCAATACCTTAAATACATCATATCACTTTCTTCTCTCCACCATGGTTTCTGATAAGAGGTCAGCCCTTAATCTTACTGACTTTCCCTTGTGTGTAATACTTTGCTTTTCTCTGGCTGCTTTCAAAATAATCTCTTTATCTCTGACATTTGTCATTCTGAATAGTAAGTGTCTCAGGGTAGGTCTATTCAGGTTTATTCTGTTGTGGTGTGTTATCCTTCTTAAATAGTCATATTATATCTTTCATAAGGGAAAGGAAGTTTTCAGTCATTATTTTCTCAAATATTCTTTCTCTCTCTTTTCCATTTTCTTCTCCTTCTGGGACACTGATAAAATGTATGTTTTTGCATTTCACATTGTCATTTGATTCCCTGAGATCCTATTCCATTTTTTCCATTCTCATCTCTTTCTGTTCCCCTGTCTTTTCCAGTTCAGATGTTCAGTCTTTGAGCAATTCAAATCTGCTCTTTTGTGCTTCTAATATATTTTTAATCTCATCCAACATTTCATTCCCATAAGTTCTGTTACTTTTCTTTGCAGACTTTCAAATTGTTCTTCATGCTCACCCAGTGTCTTCTTAATATCCTTTATCTCTTTAGTCATATTTTCTTTAAATTCTTTGGTGTGATTTATGAGAGTTGTGTGATTATCATTGATTAATTGTCTTAAATCCTGAATCTCTTCAGGATATTTAGTTTGTTCCTTTGGCTGGTCCATCTTTCCCTGTTTCTTAGTATGCCTTGCAATTTTTTGCTGATGTCTAAGCATCTGACATGTTGGTTTATTCTGATGCCCAAATTCTCTCATTTGTCTATTGTTATTATTTTTTTATAGCTCTTCTCTGATATTTTCTCTAAGTTATCCAATCTTTAAAATTGACCAGTTTAAGCTATCATAATCTTGCCAGGAACTCACAACTAGGGCACAGACTTTCTCCCAGGGGTGGGGTAAAGAAAGCTCTAAAAACTGTTTTTGTTCACATAATTTCCAGACCCACCAGAAGATGCAGATAATTGGTGCATCTTTTCTCTGAGATGTAGCACTCTTGGTTTTCCTTTGTTTTCACCTGGCCAGAGCCAGGACTCAAAGTGGACTTTGCTGGTTGAATTCACTGAAGAAAAGCCGCCTGACTCCCCCTCCCTTTTCCTTGTAACAGCTCACAGTGAGGAAGATGAATATCACTCTCTCATCTGCAATGTGTCAGGGGTTTTACACTTGCTGAATATCTCAGGGATGGGGAGGGGAGCCCTTCCTGGTAGCCACAAGGTTTAGTAACTCACAGTTTGTTGTTTCACCTTCTTCATCTCTCTGTCCCTCGCACTCCTGGGAGTTGTGAAGCACTGTCCTGGTCTGCTGACCCCAAAAGCAGATTCTTTGGGCAGCTTTGGACTCTTTTTCCATTGTTTTTGTAACAGAGTTGATCCTTATCTATCTTATCTGATACCATCTACCCATAATCGTCTAGTATTATCTGTTTTCTTGGTTTTTAATAGAAGAAATACATGCATTTCACTATTCTGAAAGGAATTTTGCATTGTAGGGAATAAAAAAGATGTTATGGAATCTTAATACCTTTACCATTCTGTTTTTACCACTATTAGCTAGGTAAAGTGATTTAAAGTCCAGAAATTAGAGTCATCCAACTTTTCTCTTCTTTTTTAAGATGTCTCTGGCTCTTCAGGGCCCCTTACCTTTCCAAATGAATTTGATAATGGTGTTTTCCTTCTCATTAAAAAAATGCCTATGAAACGTTTACTGGGATTGCATTGAATCTGTATATCAATTTAGGTAGAATTGACACCTTAATGATATTTAGTCTTCCAATCTTTGTTCTTCCATTTATTTAGGTCTTTTTTAAATTTCTTTTAACAATGTATTGTAGTTTTCTGAATATAAGTGCTTTACATCTATCTAAAGGCTTATCTTTTTTCTTTGACTGGGCCCTATCTTCCTGTTTCTTTGTATGGTTTTTAATCTTTTGTTGGTGTCTTGGTATCTGGCTTACTGGAGGTATTTATTCTAGGCACAGTTTCTCTCTTTAGTTTAGGGCTTTCTTTCTCCCTCCCTTGTTTGCAGTAGAATGTAGTTGATACTGTATTCTCTCAAGGCTAATGCTACCTGCATTGCCCCAGGAACTGATGAAGCTTCTCCCAACTTTATCTTCTGCCAGGGGTAAGTACAGAGGTGCAGCTGTATGGAGTTATACAGGCTGTGCAGGCCAAGACCATCTGTAGTTGCCTGGATAAGCTAATGAGACTTCACTCACTTTCCTCCCCTGCCTGGGGCTACAATGGAGGTGCAGGGGTGGGCAGTAATCTAATCTAGCCAAGTGGGTAAAAACTCATCAATTACCATTAGACTGATGTAGCACTGATCATCCTCCTCCCCTGTTGGGGGGGATGGCCTTCCAGAGTGGCCAACAAGTTAATCTGTGTGAGCCATAAGCACCTGCAATTGCCCAGAGAAGCTGAGGAAAGACAGCTCCTTTCTTTCATATTGGGGTTGAGGTGGAGCCACAGGCACCAAACAGTCCAATCTGTGCCAGCCAAATTATGCCTGCCATTTCCCAGAGAGGCTGAGGAAACACCAGCCCCCTCCTATCCTATTGTGAGGTGGGGATGGAATTGAAAGCACTCAACAAATCTCTCTGTGCAGAACTAAAGCACCTGCAGTTGCCCAGAGAGGCTGAGGAAACACAGATCCCCTCTTATCTTATTGGGGTACAGGGATGGAGGCTCAGGTGTCCTACTATTCAGTCTGTGTCTGCTGAAAGCACCTGAAGTTGCCTGGAGAGAATGGTGCAGGTCTCCCCATATTTTTCCCTGCCACAGATATAGCTGGAGCTTAGGCTAGATCTGCAATCCAATCTGGGTGGAAAGAAGCCAGTCCCTACCTTCCCTGTGACTTTCAATCAGCCCTGCTTTCCCTCATGACACAGGCAGAGTTAAAATGGTGGCTACCAACTTCTTTCCAATGTAGACATATTCAAGCTTTAGCTGTTCTTATGATTATACTTTAGCCAGCTGAATTTACTAATCAGTAGCTGAAGTCAGTGTTTGACCATCTCCTCTTCCTCCATTTTGGGGAAACGGAGCTTCCAACTCCAGCCACAGAACAGCTCCTGAAACAGTTTGCACTGCCATTGGTGACTTGGCACTGGCCTCCATGATGTGGAGTGCTCTACTCATGAATCCTCACTGCTGATGGGCAGTCTCCTCCTTCCATTCTTTCAGGGATGTTGCTGAATGTGCCTTTGGTCTCCTAGGCCCCTGAAACAGGTGCTTTAGATAGACCTGGATGGTTAATAACTGTCCTGTAAAGCTGACTCTTGGAGCCCCTCACTCTGCTGCCATCTAGCCACTCCTCTCTTGCCTAGTGTATTATTGTAAATATTTTATCATTCTTAACATGATTAATTCTCAAATTAAAATTCTAAGTCCTCAGTCTATCATACACTAGGTTTTACACTATTCTTCCATTGAATTTGCTATTGCTAATGTAATCAATAATCTTTTAATTGTCCTTCGGTCCTATGAAGTTAAGTATTGCAATGATTTTGAATAAGGTACACATGAGACATCTTTTCTCTTTTAAAAATTGTCTCTCTTCTTGATAATTGACTTCCTTTATAGGTTCACTCTTTATGGGAATAAGATAAGATGGAGGGAGAAATTAAGAAAGAAGGGGTGAAGGGAAGAGAAGATGGAGGAGGTTTAAAGGAAGGAAAGGAAAACTAAGGGTGAAGGTTTATAAAGAAAAGAAGTGGGAAGAGAAATAATTCAGTAGAGAAAACTGGATTTTCCAAAATTAGTCAATTATATAAAATATATCAAAGCAAAACTATGATCATTTTGATAGATTTCCTTTTTTCCCCTATAAAATCATGCACATGATAAACATTTTTGCTGTATCTCAACGTAAATTCTCCTGATAATTTAAATCAGATGAGATTTTTCCCTTCATAATTTATTTTAAACATTTGTGCATTTGGGGAGATATGGAGCTAAAGTTTATGATTGTAAAATGCAATCAGAAATCTGAAAACATGCATGGGATTCAGTTTAAGTAAAAGTGGACTTTATAAATGAAAAATAAGTAAATTCCAGATTCTATATATGACTGCAATAGTAATCAGTATGAAAATGCAAATCAGCAATGCAGAATTCTGAGAGTCTTTGTTTGGCATAAATGGAGTTGAGTTTCATTTTGCAAGTTTTCTTTTAATAAGGATTATATGTTTCTTATATCATGCAAAGAAATAAATATTGAAGTCTTCAAATTCAATAAAATACAAATGATAGTCATTCAGGAGAGATAGAGAACCAGTGATAATTAGAGTGCTGATTTTTCTGAGTGTCTTTCTCACTGGGAGCTCATGATTTCATGAACCCATGGCCAGAGAAACTCTGTATGCTGCTTCAAACTATTGATTCATAGGTTGTTTTAAAAAGCAAGGGAAAATGGGAATGCACAGATTGAACATTTACATTAAATTATTACTTGATTTTCTAGAACTAAGTCCCTGCTTACAGTATCTTATTCATACTGTCTGTTATTGACTGAAGTTTGCTATCTTAACAAAGTTAAAATTTTAAAGTAGACTTTAAACTGATAATATGGTCAATTGTTTCATTAAACAGGATTTAATGAACACTTTCTATCTGAAAATGTTACCAGCCTGGTCAAAATTTCAAAGGCGTATAAAACTTTCATTTTATTCTGAATAAATTTAAGGCTTCATTAAGGAGGACTATACAGCTTTCTTTTTTATTTAAAGACAAGTGTGTGTCACACTACAAGTGCAAGCAAAATGTCATAAGATTGCAAATGACTTAACAGCAAATTCCACCTGATAGAAGGATTGAGCAAATCTTGGAGGACATGAAAATTGAGTTAGACTGTGAATTAGTGCATTGACAGATATCAAAATAGTAAACATTGAGGGAGAGAGTGGAGGACGCACTGCAAGCAAACACTTGGACAAATGTGTGAATTTTTAATATATGTCCCTCTGTGCTAGAACCAGAATAGAAGTTGGCTGAAATTTTATAATCAGAAGAGATGCAGTTCTCAGTCAAGACCAAGTTTTTGTGAAATGAAGCAGTTAGAACAGAAACCAGAGAAACATTGTGGGAGTTTTACAAGAGTTCAGGTAAAAGAGCCTGGATTAGAGAAAGATGGGAATGAAGAAAGGAACTCTATCAAAGTCATCACCAAGGTTCTATTTGACAGAGTATATTTGGGGGATGAGGTACAATGAGAAGGTAAAGATGTGTCCAAAATGTTTCAGTAATTTAATTAATTCTATTATTAAGTCAGGAACCCAAATAAAAAATAGACTCAGTCATTCAGCAAATATTAACTCATATCCATTTTGTCTTAGGGTTTCTGGAGAAGTTAATGTTGAATTTGGAAATTTTCACATACATATGGGATATATGGAGTTAATATCTATGAGTTATAAGAATCTACAGTATGTTTATCATTTTCCCAGAGGTCTGGAGCTATGTTAAACATCTTTAACCATTTCACATACACACATATGTGAAGAATAACTTCCACCTGTAAAACTGAAGCCCTTACTAAAATACCCATGTATGGTGGCATTTTTCAATGCATAAGGAAGGAAACAATGTAGAAAATGAGAGATCCCAAGCCATATATTCTGATTTTATAATATCTGGGACCAACTCTGGATTTAATAATATAATTATTACAATGAAAATTATCTGCAGTCTAACACTATTTTGTTTTGTTTTATTGTTTTTTTTTCCAATTATACAATTTGTTGGAAAGCCATAAAAGGAAAGACATTTATAGTATCACCACAGTAAAGTTGAAAACATAGAGTATGATTTAGGGACCCAGAGGTATGCACATATGAAGAATTAAATGTTAAATTACTAAAATTTTAATGAGTCCTCTAGCCATGTCCACAACCAGAAATGGTTTCTAGGCAATCTGGGCATGTAGGCTAAGAATGAGGACATACTACTATAGTCTAGAATGCCATGTGGGATAATTCTTTGGAGAATAACATCATTAGGCATACTGGACATTGTTAGCAACCCTTGCTATGTGATAAAATGTTGCTGTTGAAATATGTCATTTTAAATTATCTTACTCTAGAAACATATATTTTATCTGTTTTCCTAGGTGAAAGGCAGCCAAAGGGAAAATATCTCCACTACTACTTTGTGAACTTGTTGGGATTTGGGAGCCTTGGAGAAGTTGGGAATATTTATTTCTCTTTATTTGGTCACACTGTTTGGTAACCTGCTACTGATATTTGCTGTCCAGACCAGCCCACATATTCATATTCCAATGTATTTTTTCCTGTGCTATTTATCATGTGTGGATGTCAGATACATGAGCAGTATTGACCCACCAACTTCTTTGGTAAGTCTTCACTGGCAGCATCACAATCTCCTTTACCACCTGTGGGATACAAACTTATGTTGTTGGTGCCATGCTCAGTATAGAATATTTCCTTCTGGCTGTTAGGTCTTGTAATCACTATTTGGACATCTGTTGGCCCCTGAGATATGCATTACTTATGGAAGCAAAACCTGTGTGAAACTGATAGTTGGGTCATGGATTCATGGTTTTCTCTTCATAGGGGCTGTGTTAAATTTGCTTGCCATATTGACTTTCTGTGGTCCTCACATCATTGACCATTTCTTTGTGACTTCTTCCCACTAGTGAAGCTTTCCTGCACTGACACTACAATGATGGAGAAATTGCCCTTTGCTTCATCATATCTACCACTGTCTCCCTTCCTCTCGATCTTTTTATCTTATTCTTCTATTTTTGCTTCCAGTTTAAGGATTCCTTCCTCTACAGGGAAATACAGAACCTTTTCTGCCTGCTCATCCTACTTGAATGTTGTGAGTGAGTTTTATGGTACCCTAGTTATGGTGTACATGGCACCAGCAACAGACACAACACTCAATCTTAACAAGATTTCCGCACTTCTTTACACTGTGTTCACACCTTTTCTCAATACTTTAGTTTATGGTTTGCAAAACAAGGATGTGTAAAATGTTCTAAAGAAAGGCTCAAAACACCATTGTTCCTGGGGCAAGTGAGATTAGGAAAGTGTGGTCTATAGTTAGGATTTGAGGCAGAATGTGCAGTTTATGGGATTTCCATTAAAAGAATATAGTTCAGGGAAGCAGATGTCACTCAAGCAGCTGGGCATCTGCCTACCACATGGGAGGTCCTTGTTTGGTTCCCAGTGCCTCCTAAAGAAGATGAGCAAGACAACAAGGTCACCTGAGGGACCGACATGGCAAGTTGACACAAGAAGAGGATGCAACAAGATGATACAATGAGATGATGCAATGATGAGACACAATGAGAGACACAACAAGCAAGGAGCAGAAGTGGCTCAAGTGATTGAGTGCTTTCCAACAACATGGGAGGTCCTGGTTTCAGTTCTCAATGCCTCCTAAAAAAAAGATGAGCAAACACAGAGCACACAGTGAACAGACACAGAGAGCAGACAGTGAATGCAAACAGTGAGGGAGAGAATAAATAAATAAATCATTTAAAAAATAGAGTACACTTCAAGTACAGTAAATAAATTCTTAGTAATTATTTAGATTATAAGTTCAATAAATAAAACATCAATATGACATTTATTAACTTCACATGCAAATGAAATAGTAACTCTATATCAAGTGATAGAACAGTAAATGCAATACAACCATGATATTTATAGAAGTTTTTGTCTGTCCATATGATATCATATCCTTACAATAATAGCAAAAGGTAATGGATATTCTTTACTAGTTGTAATCAACAGCAGATAATTGTTAGTATTTTACACCAACCTTGGTCAATATGGAAATTTCTACATCCAAATTTGGCTTCATTGCTCAATGGTAGTGTTTTCTAAACTTTTTAAAATTAAAGTTTATCATAATACATGAATATCCATAAACTATAATTGTAGAGTGTAAGTTGGGAACTTAAAAAACAAACACTCATATCATCATGCAGGGCGCCCATACATTACCCTACTAGTAACATATTGCATTGTTGTGAAACAATTTTTACAATCTATGAAAGAGCATCATCAAAACATTAATATTAACTATAAACAATATCTTACATTTGGTGTACTTTTCCCCCAACACACACAGTTACTGACACCCTGTATTGTAATTAAATACTTGTTATGGTTCATTGGAGAATGTTCTTACATTTGTTCTGTTAACCACAGTGCATCTTCCACCACAGGACTCATCTTTTCAAGAAACTGAATAGTCAGCCTACCCAATGGGAGAAAATATTTGGTAACCACATATCCAATAAGGGTTTGATATCCTTTTTTTTTTTATTGTGGGTAAAAATCAAATTTTTCACAATACAAACCAATATTTGTAAAATGGTATATAAATATATATGCGTATATGTGCATTTGCTTACATAAATGTTATTTTTCTCATATATATTTTAAAGATGCTTAGATTACATAAATGTTACACAAAAATTACAGGGATTCCCATGTTCCCCACCTCCCATATCTCTCAGAACATCCGACATAAACTTCTTTCATTAGTGTGGCACATCACCTGCAATGAATATACTCATCCTGGGGCTTTGCCACTAAATATAGACCACAGTTCACATCGTAAGCCACACTAACCCACACAGTTCTGCATGGTATATGCTGATGTAAAATGGCCTATATCCATCACCACAACATCACTTAGGACAACCCTCAAGTCCTGAAAAAGCCCCTGTATTACAACTGCTCTTCCTCTGCCTGCCCCAAAATCATCTTATGGCCACTAGTTCCACCTCACTGTTATAATAGCCTGCCTTCAGCTGCATGCTCTCTCCATTCCCTGGGATGGCCATTGTCCATCATCGTCTCCTCACCAGGTGACCTGGGTGAGTACATTGAGCTGTAGAGTAGGAGTTGCAACTCCACCAAGATTTCAGACACAGCTGGCACATAGGCAGGCCAGAGGCTCCACTCTCTGGAACTACACCTACAAACTCCAGCCTCACATGTAGGTTTGAATAGAAAGGACTTATGGACCATGTGCTGGGAGGACTTATTTGAGTCCAGCTGTGTCACTCTCAGGAGCACAGATTCCAAAGTACAGCCCACTGATAAGGCATCAATCTCTGGGGCTATCCCCCCTTATACAGGAGGTGGGTGTCTCCAGAGCCCTCAGGAGCCCCTCTGTGTGGGGTGATACATAATTTGGTGTTCTGTGAGATCCTACTGAGGTGTGCATAAGCATTACCTCTGGGATGACCTCCCAACTCTCTTTGAAGTCTCTTAGCAACATGAACTCATTTGTCTTTACCTTTTCCTCCTTTTATTCAAAGTTTTTTTCCAGTCATGTTTCCAGTTGGCACTTGGTATTAATCCCTCATTGCCAGGGAGGCTCAGCCCCAGGAGTCATGTCCCATGTTGGGAAGAAGGTAATGCATTCATATGCTGAGTTTGGCTTAGAGAGAGGCCATATTTGAGCAACAAGGAGGTTCTCAGGTGGCAACCCTAAGGCAGTCCATAACAGTAGGCCAAGTTTCAATTACAAGAGCAAAGACTCATAGGGTTAGTCATCAATAACAAGAACCCATCAGTGGGCCATCCTCTTTTGCCAGACACTGCCCCTGCACTCAGGGTACTGTTACTGCTCCCTTGGAGAATGTGGCAGAGCTCTCCAGGCTGGGAATTCAGTATTCCCTCATTTATTCAGTGATTGTCTATCCAACAAGACTATGCCCCATCCCTCAATCATTTGAACAATTTTATATATCTTCCATGTATATTCAGATGAACTTACTCCCATAAATACCCCATCCCAGACACCCCCCACCAATGATCCTCTGCAGCCCAATGTAACTCTTCTATGATCTAAACCTTTCTTAAAGATGAAGCCCATATAATAACCAAATACAATTAATAGGAAAATGAAATAATAATGATAAGCTTAAATGCAAGAGATAAAATACAAGGAAACTCAGAGGAAAAAAAAACTAAAAATTAAATATAATTAACAGATTGGGACATTCAAAAAAAATTGGATAAAACAAAAACATTTTTTTAATTTTTTTATTTCATTTTTTTCCCTTTATCGCTGCATTATCGGATGTCCAGTGTGTACCGTGACATCTTCCCCCTCTCATTCCCCAGTGTTTCCCAAATTTTCATTTAATTTTCAAAGAAGTTTTAGATAACAGCAAAGTCACACATGGAATAATAGAGATTCCCTTATACCCAACCTCCTTCCCCCTTCCCCACCCCATATTAAAACCTTTTTTTGTGTGTGGAAGGTAGCATTGTTATAACTGTTATACACATAGTGAAACATAGCTACTAAACATTGTCAATGTTTTACAGTATACTTTACAATTTAGATGGTACAGTTAATAATTTTTGATGATATTTACCATGTCCTGTGTCCATTACTGTAAGGTAATGTAAAACATTTCCCATGACCACTAAATACCCCATTTGATCTTTTCTGTTCCTTCTTCCCCATCCCTCTGGAGCATATGACACTCCCCTGTCTTGACTCATAGGATGACAGGATTCATAGTTACATGCCCTGGATATTCTACCTTGCCCTTCCTAATCTACCCACCTGTTAACCCTGCACCACCAAACCCAGTAATATCTCTACTCACCTGTCCTATCCCTCAGTATGCAACTATACTCAAACTCTTTACCATAGATTATGTCCATATGGGTGATGGCTAACAACCTACTCTTCCCTCTCTCTCCCTTGTTAACCTGTCTTTCAGACAGTGGTTCTCAGAGACTGTTCACTTACCTCAATTCAAATCAGTGAGGTTATGTCATGTACTGTTCATCCTTCAATGCCTGGCTTGCTTCACTCAACATAAGGTCTTCAAGATTCATCCATGTTATTCCATGTGTTAGCACTTTATTCCTTCTAACAGCTGAGTAATATTCCATTGTATGTATGTACAACATTTTGTTTATCCATTTATCTGTTGATGGGCACTGGGGTTGATTCCAACTTTTGGCAGTAGTGAACAATGCTGCTGTGAACATTGGTGTGCATTTATCTGTTCGTGTTTTTGCTTTCAATTTTTCTGGGTATATGCGCAGCAGTGGAACTGCTCATTTTTTATCAGTATTTTTTATCTTTATTCATGAGTTTGGATAATGTCTATTTATGTAGCTCCAAAATTCTAACTTTCCTTTGTGACTCTGTTACTGAGACTAAATAATTTTTTTTTTAATTTTAGTAATTGTATATTTTATTTCATAAATTTCCCTATGATTCATTGTATTTGTCTTCTTAGGTATTCTAATTTCCATTAATGTAGAGATTTTACCATTATTTATTGCAGCATTTTTTATAACAACTGCTTCAAAGTTTTGTCAGATAGTTCCAACATTTATGGCAGCTAAGCATTAACATTTTTTTAAATTTGACTTTTCTTATGCAAGTTGAAGTTTTTCTGGTTCTTTATATTCCAATCATTTTTATTGTATCCTACATAATTTGAATATTTTTATTATGACTCTGCATCTTGTTTAAATCCTGGAGGGAATGGTGATATTCTTATTTTCTCAAAAATATTACCTGTTTTTTGTTTGTTTGTTTGTTTGGTGCATGTTTTCAACACACTCTCTATGTTTGGACTTTGTTGTACTCTGTTTTCACAATCTTCACAATATTTGTCTGTCCCCATGTGTACCAGTCAATATCAACACTGATAACTGCATGGTGATCTCTTTATTAGTTTCATTTTGAAAATCTTCATTTTGCTGCTTAGGGTAAATTATATTCATGTTCAACTCAGAATGTGCCAAGGATTTTTAAAAATATCTTCAGGTAGGATAGTCCCATCCATCTTCTGCAAGGGATATAAGCCCCCTTACAATTGAAGGTGGAGTGGACATCACCATCCCCGAATCCTCAGTATTGGGGGAAGAACTGTGGATTAGGGTGGACTTATGGTATTCTACTATAGATATATTGTGATTCTACTAATGGAAGATATGACAACATTAATATGGAGCCAGTGGCTGCTGGAGGCTCTGGGGGCAGGGAGAGGGAAAAACAGTTGTAATACAGGGGCTTACTTGGGACTTGGGAATCATCCTGAGTGACACTGCAATGACAAATATAGGCCATTTTGTATCATCCCATAACATGCAGAACTGTGTGAAGAGTGTAGACTACAATATGAACTATGGTCCATGTTTAATGGCAAAGCCCCAGGATGTGTTTATCAATTGCAATGAATGTTCCACACTAATGAAGGATGTTTATGTGGGCGGTTGTGGGAGGGGTGGGGAGTGGGGCATATGGGAATCCCTATATATTTTGTGTAACATTTGTGTAATCTAAATATCTTTTAAAATTTTTTTAAAAAATTAAAAAATATCTTAGTTTTGCCAGTTTATTGAGACTGACCTCCATAATCTATCTGGTTGTTTCTGGTGAAATTGTGTTATTCTTCACCAATTTACTTGTGACTATTTACATTTTGGAATCTTCACATATAACTTCTATGCATGATACACATGTTCTATAGCCCTATTGGGGGGAGACACTGTGTTGGATGCACTTATTCCATCTTAACTGGTAATGGAACTCATAATTCCACGTGATATGATATTTCTCAGTGGGATGCATCATAGACGATGCTTCAGTGAGATTCTCATACTTCTGCTACTCCATATAGTTTTAGACTATATTTGCAAATGGTCTGACAAGTGGATGAAAATGGCCTGAGAGTAGTATTCTGCTTCTTAAGAGTTTTGTACTCCTACAAGGGAATGGCACTTGCCCATATCACTTCATTAATAGCATTATATTCACACTGAGTCCTTCATCCCTTCTATCCTTAATATAAGCTACCATTGTCTGAATCAACTGAGAAAATGGTTAGGTCTATCAGGGGCAAATTTTGTAATATGTTTGGAAATAGAAAATCCCCATGGTTACTTCCCAATATTGGCATGTGTAGTGGTATGCATAATGATGATAGCAATAACCAGGTACAGATGAGAAAATCTGACACAATAAACCCTGACTCATATGCAAAATTGCCTGAGGAAGCCAATTTCACTTCTTCAGAGTATCCAGCTTGTACTCTTCCTACAGAATTTGAACATGCCAATGACTATATTTGCATTAGACAAATCCTATTTAAATCACTTAAGTAGATATATATACTCTTAATTCTGTTTCCCAGAATACTGATTAATTTACTGCTCATGGAATTTGTTTTATTTTGTCATAAGTGTCTATGTATATGTATAATTATTTCTAGATGCAATTTTTCCAATTTTTTATTACTGATTCAAATAACATACTCTTTTAATTAATGTAATTACTTAATGTCTTGATAACCTTAGTATAAATACCCTACTTCAATACCATCTATAAGATTGTGTTCATTATAGTATTTCTTTTATTCTTCAGATTGTATTAAATTAAGTGTAATTATTCTCATTAATACAGCTACTATATAAGCAGTATTAAAATGTGTTGCTTATCTTACCAATTTGTGTAAAATACAAAGTAAATTCATTAAACAATTTGTGTTATTAAATCATCCTAATCAGTCTCCTAATTTTACTTTTAATTATCTTAATTTATTACATATTATGTACAGTTTAATCGAACATTTGTGTTTATTTCTAATTAAGTTCCCTAAAATTATGAATTAGTGAAGAAAACATAAGTAAATAAAGCCACCATCAACTTAAAGTTTTCTGTATTTGTAATAATGACCATTTTATTGGGTGTGAAATATCTCAGTGTAGTTTTTCTCCACATTTCCCTAATAGCTAATGATGTTGAACATTTTTCATGTGCTTTTTTTCCTCTTTGGAGAAATGTCTATTCAACTCTTTATCCCATTTTCTAAATTGGGTTCCTTGTCTTTTTATTGTTGGATTGTATGATCTCTGTATATATGTTAAGGGCCTATGGGGCAGTAATAAAAGGTCTTACATTCATATCACTGAAATCCAAAAAGGGCAGGAGAAAGAGTGCTATGCATAAAATGAAGTACCAATGGCTGAAAACATACCAGATTTGTAGAAAGACAAGGATTTAAGTTTTCAGAACCTAAAGTAGCCTTAAATAGATTGAAGCCAAAGATTATGGAATAAAACTCTACTTTCTTAAGATAAAGAAAAATTCTTGAAAGAAACAACAGAAAAATGACACATTATATAAGGCAAAAATGATTCTAATGAATATGGATTCTTATCATATCTTGTTTGGCTAATGGAAGCAGAAAAAAAATTTTATTGCTGATGGAAAACAATGTTTAATCCAGAATTCTTTATTCAGCAAAAAATATCCTTTAGGTATTATGATGGTTGATTTCATTTGTCAACTTGGCTATATTAACGAGTTCAGTTGTTTGCTCAAACATTACCTGACTTATTACTGTGAAGGTATTTTGTAGATGGGATTTGCTTCTACAATCATTCAATTTCATTTACATTCAACCAAAGATTGAACTCAGCAATTTGGGTAATCGCTTCATCCAATTGGTTGAAGGTCTTAATGAGAACTGGGTGTTTTACAGGCCAGAAAAATTTCTGCCTCAATTTCAAAATTGGCTCTTGTGAAAATTAACAGCAAGCCAGTTACCCCAGTAGATTTCAGACTAAGGACTTCTACATCACTTTTATTGGAGATGGAAGCCTTCAGCTTGTTCTTAGAAGTTCAGACTTGCCAGCATCCATGTGTGTGTGATATAACCCCTTATAATAAATATTGTTGATTCTGTTTCTCTGGAGCACCCTAATACAGAAATGCAAGCAAAGTACAGTTATTTGCAGATAAAGAAAAACAAAGGGAATTTCTTGCCGCACACTCATTGTAAAATAATGCCTCAAAGAATTTTGTCCCACAGAAGGAAAATGATACCTAAAAGAAATTTTGGGATATCAACAATTAAGGAAATTCATCAGAAATGCTACATCTGTGTAAATGTAATAAATTGTTCTTCTTTGAGTTTTTAAAAATTTTGGATATTAAAACAAAAATAGAAAATTGTCTAATGGGTTTGTAATAGGTTAGGACAACTAAAACATAGGGAGGGAAAGGTAAATTGACTTTGTTTTCATCAAATTTTTGCATTCTATGTAAAATGGTAAAATATTGATTCTAAGTTGATTGTGAGAATTAATGTATATAGTTGTGGTATCAAAACTTCTATAAATGCTCCACCATAGTTTTTATGCCTAAACCTCCAGATTGTGTTAGTATGTTGAGATATCACCCCTATAGCTATGTTACATAGCACAGCTGACCTTAAAATTGGAAAATCATTTTGAATTATCTGGTGCCTTCCATGTAATAACATGAGCCCTTAAATGCAGAGAGCTTTCTCTAGCTGATGGAAGAAGAGGAAGTAAAAAAGATGTGAACTGTGAGAAAGACTCAACACAATGTTGCCAGCTTTGAAGATACAGGTGGCCATGTGAGAAGGAATGCAGGTGACTTTAAGGAGGAGAGAGAGGTTGACTGACAGCCTGAAAGGAAATTGAGACTGCAGCCTAAATCTGTAAGGAACTGGATTCTGCGAACAACTTGAATAAACTTTAAATTAGATTATTTCCTAGAATTTTCAGCATGAAACATTACCTTTCAGACAGCTTGATTTTTGTCTTCTGAAACTATGAACAGAAATTCAGTCATACTGTGCTTATACTTTTTGATGGATAAAATTTTAATATAACAATATGTTTTGGTTTAATTTACTGAGTTTGTTGTATTTTAAGTATAGAAATAGAATTGTAGACAGTAATAATCCTTAGAATAACTTACAAAATTATGCAAAATATATACCAAATATATTATGAGAAAAATAATACATTGAAAAATGTATTTTTAGAAGAGGTTCAAATATGGAAAAAATGGCAATGAAATAGGAACCACTAGTAAACTCCAGTGGAAAAAATACCTTAAAACAAATAACAAGATGGTTTATTAAAATCAAATATTCCAATAATGAGTACATGGTATTTTAGACTAATTAAAATACAGAGATTTTCAAAATCAACTTGGAATGACCTAACTATATATTGTGCAGAAGTTGAAATATATATTATGCAAACACTAAGAAAAAGAAAACTTCCGTGACTCTATCAATATCTGGCAAATTAAATGTTAAAGTAAGTAAAATTACCACAAAGTGGCATTATACATAATCTTGAAAAACTTAAATGAGAAAAATAGAACAAATGTGATCTCTTCTCAAAGTAAATTCCCTGTTCCCCATCTGCCTCACCCTCCCACATTCCTGTCTGGGTCCTATCTAACCCTCCCACATTCTTGCTGGAATCCTAATCTCAACAAGTTAAATCCCACATTCCTAAACCCCCCATATGCAGCTCATCTCCCCAAAATCCACCTCAGTAAGGGTGTCACTCCATGATTGGGCTAGTTTTCATGATTAAGTCCCAGGCCCATCGGGAAATGGTTGAGGCAGGAAGAGAGGGAACTGGGACATTGCATCAGTGGTCAACATATATTCTTTGTTCTCGCACTGAGAACGGGCTCCCACCGCACCCCTGCTTTTGTTAGCCTGGCTGTGTGCCCTCTCTCGTGAGAAAGAAATAAATTACTGCTGCTTCTAGTCCAATTCTCTGTCTTCAGAACTTTTATTTTGAGTTAAGTGGTCACTGTCCCACTAAATTGGGGCTCATCCGGGATCATGTGAATGAGGAGAGACCCTTGAGCCCCTTCTCCGACTGGCAGGACATCCCGCCAAGGTTTTATGGTGGACTTTGGTGTGGGAGGGTCGGAGGTCTCTCCCTATCACCAGACCTGAAGGAAGTAGAGATTGGAACAGACACACAGGGAAAGGTCTGGACTGTAAAATCAAAAAGGGCTGAGAAAAGAGAAATCAGGTAAGTCTGTGCACAGACCCAGGTAAGACATTTTGTGTCTGGGGCCTGGGTGATAGAAAGAGGGAGGACTTAGTTCTGAAAGACCCTATTGAGTCTGCAGGATTGAGAGTGGCATAAGACATCTTGGTCAAGATACAGGGCAAGAAGTTTTGAGTCCAGCTGAACAAATGACAGGTTAGAAAGGAAGGTGCTACAGAGCATAAAAGAAAACATAGACAAGGATTCAGAAAAGATGGGACAAGGGGACTAACAGTCTTGACGACTGAGAGCCCAGATTCTGGTTTCATCACCGTATTTATTAGGCATCTGCTAAAGGGAAAATGTAATGCAAGAAGCATCTGCTTACCTTTTTGCAAAATTCTTAGTTCTTAACTCTTGCTGTTCCATCTACCCATTATATGCCATGCAATGTTCGAGTGCTTCCAATCACCAAAACATCTAGGGGTAGGCCAGGACAGTGTTCAGGACCTGGTGTTCCAAGGTCAGCACCCTTGTGTTCTTCGGGGAAACATTCTAACTTTTGGCCATTTTCCTACATTTCCTGCTTTATGTTTTGGAAGTGCAATAAAGGTTGATTTGGTGATTCCCCATTGTATTATTCCTTGGAAGCTTTGCTGCACACATCTGAGGACTACATAAAAACACAATAAGCATATACATAACATTAAGATTCCTAATACGAAATCTCCTCCCCATCTTTTAACCCAGGGAGTTGGGTTTAAAGCTTGCAGACCTTGATCAATCTTTGACATAGTGGAAGAGGTGGAAAGCATAGATAATTGAGCATGTTGTATATTTTTTGCATCTGCTTGTAGCTGTTCAATATCTAAACGTAGATTATTTTGATGGCCTCATAAATGCTTTTGGATCTATGTCCAGTGGTATTCATTGGAGTTATAAATGTCAGGAGTTACACAAAATTCCATAATGTTCCAATCACATTTCAACTGTAATTGCACTTTTAATGTTTGACCTTCATCTAATAATAATAAAACAGCATTTTCTAAATCTACTAACTGATTGTTAATTTCTCTATCTTAGTTTGACTTTCCCAGGCTAGACTGCTGGTTTTTTGTCATTCTTGAACAAAAATGGTGGTTTGAATACTCTGATGTAAACTGACTCAAGAGACAACAGCCACCATAGTAATGGCTATGATACACATGATAGCAGCTACTAATATCCCTATAAATCTTTTAGTGCACTTAAGAACTTGACATAAAACAGTTAGTAAAGCATGCATATCAGGTGATAATTTTCTGCTATCTTTGTCTCCCCCTTTCTGTTTTTGTAACATAGTTTTAAAAGTGTGATTAGCATATTCTACAATTGCTTGGCCTTGAGGATTATAAAGGAGGCCAGTAATGTGTGAAATGTTCCACTGATTTAAAAAATGTAGAAGGGATGCACTTGTGTAAGCAGGTGCATTATCTGTTTTGATTGTTTTAGGGAGTCCAATAATGGCAAAACAAGCTAACAAATGTTATTTTACATGGCGTGCCATTTCTCCAGTTTGTGCTGTAGCCCAAATATATCCTGAGTAAGTGTCAACAGAGATATGTACATGACACAGTTTTACCAAAGAAGATACATGAGTAATGTCCATTTGCCATAGTTGATTGACACTTAAATCACGGGGATTAGTGCCAGGTTCAGAAAGTTTGGAGTCATTAAGAATTTGACAAGAAGGGCAAGTACGAATAATTTCTCAGACTTGTGCTTATGTCAATGGAAAGTGAACTCAGAGACCTGAGGCATTTACATGAGTTAAATTACAAAAATAAATAGCATCTTGTAAAACTGGTGTAACTAATCTATTAGCAGCAGCATTTCAGTGTGCCAAAGGTCCAGGCAGTTTGGAATGAGATTGGATGTGAGTGATATAAAATGAATGGATTCCAGTTTAAACTACTTTTTGGAGCTTGTTGAATAAAGTATGGAGTAACTGGTCTAGGGTAGGTTTAATTAACGCTGTTTCAATTAACTGTGTAACCTGAACAACATATGCTAAATCTGAAAGAATATTAACAGGTTCAGGTATATTGGAGAGCAGTAAGGACAGCTATTAATTCAGCCTGTTGGGCAGAAAAACCTGGAGTAGGAATTTTCTCTGTTTTGAATCCAGTATATCTAGCATAGCCTTGCCCTGAGACATTGGTAAAAACTATAGGGACTTCAGGAATTGGTTGACATTTTGTTATATTTGGCAATATCCACTGAGTACATTTAATAAACTGTATTAATGGATTACTTGGGTAATGATTATCTATGTAACCGACATAATCAGCAAAAGCTATCTGCCAAATTAAATGGTTCTGGAAGCAGGCATCCACTTCTTTACAGAGAATAGGACGAATTATATGCGATGGATCTTGCCCATGTAGGGTGCGAGTGTGCTCACATCCTTTGATCACAACATAAGCAACGAAATCAAGATATGGAGATATTGATTTAAGAGTACTATTGGGAAAAAATAATCATTATACAATACTTTCTTGTTGCATAAGGATTTCAGTAGGAGAGTGCAACGAAGGTAAAATTACTAACTGTAATGGTAAATTAGGGTCAAATTTACCATTAAATCCTGAATTTGTTTCTCAATGAGTTCAGGTTCCTTTTCTAACTCTTTTGTTAGCAGTCAGGGGCTATTTAAATGAGAGCTTCCCTGAAGCAAAGAAAAGAGATTAGATAATTGATACATAGGTACACCGACTTTAGGTTGTAGCCAATTAATATCGCCTAATAATTTTTGTAGATCAATCAATGTTTTAATGAGTCACTTCAAATTTGAACTCTTTGAGGTTTGATTGCAATTTTTTCTATTATTGACCCAAGATGAAAAACAGGGATGCTTTTTTGAATTTTGGGGGGAACTATTTTTAATCCTGCTGCTGTTAAAGCTGTTTCTAATGTTTGATAGATAGAAACTAGATCATCAGAGGACAGAGCAGTACATAATGTGTCATCCATATAATGAATGATATAATAGGAGGGATATTTTACTCTTAACAGGGACTAAGGCTTTTGCAGCATAATTTTGGCAAATAGTGGGGCTGTTAAGCATTCCTTGAGGAAGATATTTCCTTTGGAATCTTTTCATTGGTTCTTTGTTATTTAAGGAAGGCACTGAGAATGCAAATTTTTCCCTATTTTCAGGGGCTAGAGGTATAGTAAAGAAACATTGTAAACCATTGAGAATGTTTAGCTGCTAAGCTTCACTATCTGTATAACAGTTATAACAATGCTACCATCCACAAAAAAAGGTTTTAATATGGGGTGAGGAAAGGGGAAGGAGGTTAGGTATATGGGAGTCTCTAGTATTCTGTGAATAACTATTCTGTGACCTAAAACTTCTTTGAAAATTAAATGAAAATTCAGGAGACCCTGGGGAGTGAGAGGGGGCAGATGCCACAGTATAGACTGGGCACCCAATAATGCAGTGATAAAAGGACATATGCTAAAAAGAGGAAAAAAATTTTTTTTAAAATTTTTTTGTTTTTTCTCAGGTTTTGAATATCTCAATCTTTTAATTTTATTTTATTTCTACTGTTTTTTTTAAGTTTCCATATATTTTATCTCTTATATTTAAACTTACCTTTATTATTTCATTTTCCTCTTAATTGTATTTGGCTATTATATGGGCTGCATCTTTAAGGAAGGTTTGGATCACAGAATGGTTACAGAGGGGGCAGGAGAGGATCATTGGTGGAGAGGTCTGGGATGGGGGTTTCATGGGAGGAAGTTCACCAGAATATACATGAAAGATACATAAAATTGTTCAAATGATCAAGGGGAGGGGCATGGTCACAGTGGGTAGACATTTACTCAATAAATGAGGGAATACTGAATACCCAGCTGAGAGAGCTCTGCCATATTTTCCAAGGGAGCAGCAACAGTCCCCTGAGTGCAAGGGCAGTGTCTGGCAAGGGAGGAGGGTCCATTGATGGGTTCTTGTTATTGGTGACTAGCCTTATGAGTCTTTGCTCTTGTAATTGAAAATTGGCCTACATTTATGGGGTGCCTAAGGGCTGCCACCCGAGAGCCTCCTTGTTGCTCAAAAGTGGCCTCTCTCTAAGCCAAACACAGCATATGAATGCATTACCTTCCCACCAACATGGTACATGACTCCCAGGGATGAGCCTCCCTGCGAATGAGGGATTAATACCAAGTGCCAACTGGCAATATGACTGGGAAAAGACCTTGAATAAAAGGGGGAGAAGGTAAAGAGTAATGAGTTCATGTGGCTAAGAAATTTCAAACAGAGTCAGGAGGTCATCTGAGAGGTAAAGCCTATGTACACCTCAGTAGGATCTCATAGAACACCAAAGTAGGTATCACCCCACTCAGAGGGGCTCCTAAGGGCTCTGGAGACACCCAAGTCCTATATCAGGGCTGATAGCTCCAGAGATTGATGCCTTATCAGTGGGTTGTACTTTGGTATTTGTGCTCCTGAGAGTGACACAGTTGGACTCAAATAAGTCCTCCCTGGACATGGTCCATCAGTCCCTTCTACTCAAACTTATATGTGGTGCTGGAGTTTACAGATGTACTTCCAGAGACTGAAGCCTCTGTCCTGCCCATGTGCCAGCTATACCTGGAATCTCGGTGGAGCTGCAACTCCTACTCTACAGCTGAATGGACTCATCCAAGTCACCTGGTTAGGACATGATGATGAACAATGGTCATCCCAGAGAATGGAGATAGCGTGCAGCTGCAAGAAGGATAATCCCATACACCATATCCATGAGATATAAGCCCCCTCTCACTTGGAGGTAGAGTGGACATCACCACCCCAAACTCCTCAGTAGTGGGGGAAGAGCTATGGACTAGAGTGGACTTAAGTGTATTGTGTTGTAGATGTAATGTGATTCAAGCAATGGAAAAAATTACCACAGTGAGGGTGAGCCAGTGGCCACTGGACACTTTTGGGGCAGGGAAGGGAAAAGCAGTTGTAATACAGGTGCTTTTTCAGGAGTTCGGAGTTACCCTGAGTGACATTGCAATGACAGATATAGGACATTTACATTAGTATATAACATGCAGAACTGTGTGGGAGAGAGTGTGGTCTATAATGTGAACTATGGCCCATGCTTGGTGGCAGAGCCCCAGTATGTGTATATCCTTTGCAGGTGATGTGCCACACTGATGAAAGATGTTTATGTGGGATGTTGTGGGAGGTGTGGGAAGTGGGGAACAAGGAAATCCCTGTAATTTTTGTGTAACATTTATGTAATCTAAGCATCTTTAAAAAAAATATATATATATATATATATATATA
>JAQZBX010035191.1:0-24670 GCA_029593785.1 Cabassous unicinctus
TGTTGAACATGCTCTGCTTGAAATTGTAAACCTGCTGGATATCAATAAACTATTCCTGCCTAGTGATAACAGCCCTTGGTGCCTTTCTGAGATTTCCCATCCAAGTGCTGTGGTCACGTTAGCCAAAAGAAAAACAAGGAAGCTCTCAGGTGTGTACTTTGCAGTTTTCAACATTATTAGATATTTGAGCTACAAAGTGAATACTTTGGAAAGATCTTTTGAAAGTTTTCTCTAACATCTAAATCTAGGATGAATATTTCCTTGTAGTCATCCATGTTTCTGCCAAATCCTGTATATTAAAGGATTAGCCTAATTGTTGCTGTGGGCATTTCCTCTGTTACAGTTAGAATTGAGAGTTACATGACTATAAACAAATGCCATTTTCATTATTTTATAGATGAATTCAGACTAAATTTATTCAAAGTAGAGCAACATCAGGTCAGTAATTTCTAAGATGACTTCAGCTCATATTTCAAAATCATGGGTGCTTCTGATTTACATAGCTCGTTTACTCCCATTGTACAATGTGTTTGCATGACCTTTGTCTTGCTTTGATTTAATAGTTTTTCCTTGTTCGGTTTTCCAGAGATGGCAAACTTTCATTGTGGTAGTAAATGAAAACTTTTGTTCACAATCCTGCAAAAAAAATCACTAGAGATTGAGAGATAACATAAACAGTCACAAAAAGTCTCTTATAATATTTGAGTAAACTGAAGATATTTGAAATATTTGGCATCTAGAAGAAAATTTGAAAAAAGGGGTAACTGCTAGTGCTTCAGAAAGCTGACATACACAGTGCCTGAAATATTTATAAGAGAGTTGAAAAACAAATAAAAACAACTCTGAGTCAAATAAGGGAAAATTAAGATTTTGTGAAGGAGACTGAAGTTGCGTATATTTAATTTTAACCTTTCAAATCCACACTTGACCTGTATGTAGTTGTCAAACTCTACCATAATTTCCATAACATTTTTAGGAAGTGAAAAGCTGGAAAGATGTGGGGTAACTAATCTCCATCATAATTGTATTCCTTATTCATTTTAATGATTCCTAGAGCTTTGTACAACAGACTTTACACTTGTTATAGAAATGAGTAATAACATTAGGTACTAGACATTTTCTAACTGGCACTTACAGATTTCTGTGAATATATAGGACATATGTAATCATCAATTCCATGTCCAGATTATACAAGATTATACCAAGAGTCAACTGTATATATTTACATATATTTCAAAAGTTACATTTCACATTAAGTATGCAAATATTGAAACAACATGTGTGGACTAAAGTCTATCATCCACTTTTAAATTCACCAAAATCTTAAGTCCATAAACTGTAACGGATGGTGAGGTTTGATCCATAACATTAAAATATTGCCATAAACATTGTACATGTCTGCAGCCAGTTTTGCATTCAGGTCATAATAAGGTTGCTTTTATAATTTTCCAGATGAATGGTTTGCATTTGTTAAAACAGTCTGAATTATACAATTCAAGTTGAAGGGAATCTTAAATTGTCAGCAAGCACTGTCACAGAAGTTAGGATATTTCTGCTGTGCGCCTATTTGCATTCTGTGCTTACACTTTTTTTTTTTTAAAGAGAAGTTGTAGGTTTACAGACCAACATGCATAAAATACAGGATTCCCATGTACCACCCTATTATTAACATCTTGCATTAGTGTGGCACATTTGCTAAAAGTGATGAAAGCACATTTCTATGGTTGTACTATTAACTATAGCTCAAGGTTCATCTTACAGTTCACTACTTGTACAGTTCAGCTCCATGGATTTTTTTTTAAATTTTCATTCTATTACCGTATATACAACCTAACATTCCTCCTTTTAACAACATTCACATATATTTAAGTGCTGTTAATTATTTTCACAATGCTATGCTATCATCACCACCATCCATTATTAAAATATTTCCAACATTCCAAATAGGAACACTGTACATCTTAAGACTAATTTCCCAAACCCTATTCCCACCCCATCCCCTGGTAACCTATATTCTAGATTCTGACTCTATAAGTTGGCTTATTCCAAGTATTTCATATTAGTGGTATCATGAAATATTTGTCCTTTTGTGTCTGGCTTATTTCACTCAATATGCTGTCTTCCAGGTTCATCTATGTTGTAGCATGTATCAGAACTTCATTCCTTTTTACAGCTGCTTAACAGTCCATTGTATGTGTATACCACATTTTGTTTATCCATTAATCAGTTGATGGGCAGTTGGGTAGCTTCCATCTTTTGGCAACTGAAAACAATGCTGCTATGAGGATACGGTGTGCAAATAGCTGTTCAAATCCCTGCTTTCAATTCTTTTCAGTGTATCTGGTAGTGGGATTGCCAGATCATATGGTTAATCTTTATTTAACTTTCTGAGGAACAACCAGAGTATCTTTCACAATGGCTAAGCCATTTTACATTGCCACCAGCAATGAAGAGCATTCCTATTTTTCCACATCCCTCCAACACTAGCACTTTTTTTTTTTTTAAGAGTAGCCATTATAGTGGGTGTGAAATGGTATCTCAGTTTTGATTTGCATTTCCATGATGGCTAATAATGTTGAGCATCTTTTCATGTGCATTTTGGCCATTTATATATCTTCTTTGGAGAGCTGGTATTCAAGTGTTTTGCCCATTTATAAATTGGGTTGTCTTTTTTTAAGTTGTAAGATTTCTCTATATATTCTGTATATTAAACATTCATCAGCTATATCCTTTCCAAATCTTTTCTTCCATTGTGTAGGTGGTCTTTTCACTTTCATGATACAGTCTTTTGTATAAAAGTTGTGTATTTTTTTTTTAATTTTGATGAAGTGCCATTTATCTATCTTTTTCCTTTGTTGCTCGTGCTTTGTCATATACAAATAAGGAAAGTTTTGCTTCCTCCTTTCCAATTTGGGTGCTTTCCATTTTTTTTTTTTTTTTAATTAGAGAAGTTGTGAGATTAGAAACCATTCATGCATACCATACAGGATTCCCATACATCGCCCTACCACTTTACATGGTTGTGACACATTTGTTACAAATGATGAATGAACATTGTCATAATATTACTACTATCTATAGGCAATAGCTTATATTTTTCCCACAAACTATCCTATTATTAACACCATGTATTAGATTGTATATGTCTTATCATTCCTAAGAGAAAGTTCTCATATTTGTATTATTAACCTCAGTCCATCATCCACCATGGGGTTCACTATGTTATACAGTATCCTGCCTTGCACAGTCCATCCAAAGTGTACATTCAGTGGCTCTCAATTTCACCACAGAGTTGTGCTGTTAACACCTTAGCACATTGTGGAATGTTTTCATTACTCCCATATCCCCTTATACCACCCCCATTGTTGACCTTTAGCATTGATATAGAACCTTTTCCCTTGTTGCAAAAATATTAAAATATTATGGTTAACTATAGGCTATAAGTTAGAATAGCCTTCCCATGTATTACCATGTCTTTAACACCTAATAGAAGAACATTCTTGTATTTGAACTATTAACCACAATCCTCGTCTACTGCTAAAATCACTGTTATATAGTCCCTACAATTTCTTCTAGCTGTCTTTCAATTGACATTAACGTCCCTAAATTACCCCTTTCAGCCACAATCACATTTATAATTCAGCAGTGTTAATTATTATAATGTGTTACCATGAGCTCTATCCATTTCCACATATTTACAATCAACCTTATTAAATATTCTACATACATTCCAGATCAGCTCCCCCTTTCAACCCACATTCTGTCTCCTACAAACCTATACTCAACAGTTTAAGTCCATGAGTTTACTCATCATATTTGTTCATATCAATGAGACCATACGATATTCGTCCTTTTGTGTCTGGCTTATTTCACTCAACATAATGACCTCAAGGTTTATCCATGTTTTCCTATGCACCCCAAGTTCATTTCTTCTTACAGCTGAATAGTATCCCATTGTATGTATACATTTTGTTTATCCATTCATCAGTTGATGGGCACTTTCGTTGTTTCCATCGTTTAGCAATTGTGTATAATGCTCTATGAACATTAGTGTGCAAATGTCTATTCATGATGGATACAAGCCATTATACATTTTGTCAAAACCTATACAATTGTGCTGTGCAAAGTATAAACCATAATGTAAACTATAGACCATGGTTAGCAGTAATGCTTCAATACGTGTTCATCAATTGTAGCAAATGTACCACACTAATGAAAGATGTTGTTAATGGGGGAAAGTGTGGGAGGAGGAGGGCTTGGGGTATATTGGAATCCCCAATATTTTCGATGTAACAATTATGTAATCTAAAGCTCCTTTAAAATAAAGAAAAAAAAATTCTATTCACGTGCTTGCTTTTAGTTCTTCTGAAAGTTTATATTCTTAGTAGTAACATTGCCAGATCAAATGGCAATTCTATATTTAGCTTCCTGAGGCACTGCCAAATGTCTTCCATAGAAGTGGCACCATTTTACATTCCCACCAGCAGTGAAGGGATTTTCCTATTTCTCCACTCCACTCCAGCACGTGTAGTTTTCTGTGTGTGTGTTTTTTAAGTAATTGTCATTCTGTAAGGCATGGTTTTGATTTGCATTTTCCTAATAGCTAGTGATGTTGAGCATCTTTTCATGTGCTTTTTGGTCATTTGTATGTCCTCTTTGGAAAAAAAATGTCTGTTCTAAGTCTTTTGCTCATTTCTTTGTTGGTTTGCTTGATCTCTTTATATAATATGAAAATCAAACCCTTATCAAATATGTGGTTTCTGAAAATGTTCTCCCTTTGAGTAGGTTGCCTTTTCACCTTCTCAATAAAGTGATTTGAAGCACAAAAGTGTTTACTTTTGAGGGGGACCTGTTCAACTATTTTTTCTTTCATTGCTTGTGCTTTGGATGTAAGGTTTAAGAAATCACCACCTACCAGAAGATCATGAAGATGTTTCCCTATGTTTTCTTCTATGAGTTCTAGCTATTATATTTAGGTCCTCAATCCATTTTGACTTAATTTTTTGAATAAGGTGTAAGATAGGGATCCTCTTTCTTTTTGTTAAATATGGATATCCAGTTCTCCCAGCACCATTTGTTGAAAGACTGTCCTGACCCAGGTGGGTGGGCTTGACAGCCCCCAAAATTGTTGTACCATAAATGTGAAGGTATATTTCTGAACTTTCACTTTGATTCCATTGGTCAGTCTTTCTCTATGCCAGTACCATGCTGTTTTTAGCACTGTAGCTAAGTAAAATGCTTTAAAGTTGGAAAGTTAGAGTCCTCTGACTTCGTTCTTCTTTTTTAAGATATTTTTTACTATTTCGGGCCATTTATTCTTCTGGGTAAATTTGATGATTGGCTTTTCCACTTTTGCAAAAAGGCTGTTAGAATTTTAATTTGAATTTCATCAAAAATGTAAATCAGTTTGGGTAGAATTAACATCATAACGATATTTATTCTTACAACCCATGAACAAAGAATGGCCTTCCATTTATTTAGGTCTTCTTTGATTTCTTTTAGCAATGTTTCCTAGTTTTCTGAATACAGGTCCTTTATGTCCTTAGTCAAGTTTGTTGTTAAATATTGATTCTTTTCGTTCCTATTGTAAATCTATTTTCCCCCTGACTTCTTCCTCAGGTTGCTCATTAGGTGTGTATAGGAATGCTACTGATTTTTGTGAATTAATTTTATATCCCACCATTTTGCTGAACTTTTCTATTAGTTCTTTCATCTTTGTTGTGGATTTTCAGGATTTTATAGATATAGGATCATATCATCAGCAAATAGCAAAAGTTTATTTTCTTCCTTTCCTATTTGGGCATCTTTTATTTCATTTTCTTCCCTAATTGCTCTAGCTAGAACTTATAACACGATATTGAATTATAGTGGAGACAGTGGGCATCCTTTTCTTGTTCAATCTCAGTGGGAAAGCTTTCAGTCTTTCACCATTGTACATGTGGGATTTTCATATATGCACTTTATCTTGTTGAGAAAATTTCCTTCTAGTCTTCTCTTTCAGAAGGTTTTTATCAAAATGATGTATTTGTCAAATGCCTTTTTTCTGCATCAACCAAGATGATCATGTGATTTTTCTTCTTCAATTTAGTAATGTTGTATATTACACCAATTGATTTTCTAGTGTTGAACCACAATTGAATATCTGAGATAAAACCCACTTGATTGTGGTGTATAATTCTTTTAATGTGCATTTAGATTTGGATAGCAGGTATTTTGTTGAGAATGTTTGCATCTATATTCATAAGAAAAAATATTCTGTTATTTTCATTTTTCATAGTGTCTTTATTTGGCTTTGGTATTAGGGTGATGAGTTTGGTAGGATAGAATGAGTTTTGGTAGGATTCCCTCCTGTTCAATTTTTTGGAAGAGTTTGAGCAACATTGGTATTAGATCTTCTTTGAATGATTGGTAGAATTTACCTGTGAAGCCATCTGGTCCTGAGCTTTTTATTTTTGGGAGGTTTTTATGACTGGTTTGTTAAGGTCTTCTATTTCTTCTAGGGTCAATGTGGGTTGTTCATATGTTTCTATGACTTTGTCCATTTCATTTATATTGTCTAGTTTGGCATAAAGTTGTTCAGAGTATCCTCTTATGATCACTTTTATTTCTGTGGGGTCAGGGGTAATGTCCCTTCTCTCATTTCTTAATTTATTTATTTTCATCTTCTGTCTCTTTTTCTTTGTTACTCTAGCTAGGTGTTTGTTGATTTTGTTGATCTTCTTGAAAAACAAACTTTTGATTTTGTTGATTCTATTTTTTTGTTGTTGTTCTCAATTTCATTTATTCCTGCACTAATCTTTGTTGTTTCTTTCTGCTTTCTTTTGGATTAGTTTGCTGTCTTTTTCTAGTTCCTCCATGTGTCCAGTTAGGTCTTTGGTTTTAGCTCTTTCTTCTTTTTTTAAATGTAAGCATTAAGGACTATCGATTTCCCTCTCAGTACTGTCTTTGCTGTGTCCCACAGGTTTTGATTTGTTGTGTTCTCATTATCATTAGTCTTGAGATATTTACTGATTTCTCCTGCAATTTCTTCTTTGTCTTACTGGTCATTTAAAGGTGTGTTTAATCTCCAAATGTTCTATTCAATGCTGAGAGTAGTGTATTGAAGTATCCAACTCTTATTGTAGAGATGTCCATTTTTCCCTTCAGTATTGCCAATGTGTGCCTCATGTATTTTGGAGCACCTAGGTTATGCACATTCATATTTATGATTCTTCTTGATGAATTGCCCCTTTTAAATTTAATGACCTTCTTCATATCTTATAACAATTTTGCAATTGTTTTGTTGATTCTCTTAATTTTTTTTTATTATCCTCTCTTTCATTTATCTCCAATCTAATCTCTTTAATTTCCTACCTTCTACTAACTTTGGGTTTATTTTGTTCTTTTTCTAATTCTTCCAGTTTTAGGTTAAGTCTCTCATTTGAAATTATTATTCGTTTTTAATCTAAGCATTTAGTGCTATAAATTCCCTCCCACTAATGCGTTTGCTGCTTCCAATAAGTTTAGGTATGTTGTGCTTTCATTTTCATTCACGCAAGACATTCCCTAATGTCTCTTGTGTTTTCCTGATTAACCCATTGATTGTTCAAGAGCATGTTGTTTAAATTCCCCTTATTTGTGAATTTCCATTTCTCTCTCTGTTATTTATTTCTACTTCACTCCACTGTGATTGGAGAAAATACATTGCATGATTTCATATTTTTTAATTAATTGACTTTTTTGTGACTGAAGATGGGGTCTATCATGGAGAATGATCCATATGCACTTGAGAAGAATGTGTACTTTTTTTTGTTGGGAAGCATTCCATATATATATATGTATGTATGTATATATATGTTAGGTCTAGTCAGTTGAGATTATAGTTCATGTCTTGTATTTTCTTATTGATCTTCCGTCTAGATGGTCTATCCATTATTGAAAGTGGTGTGGTAAAGTCTCCTACTATTAATGTAGAACCATCATTTTCTCCTTTCAAATCCGTCAGTATTTGATTCATATATTTTGGGGCTCTGCTGTTAGGTGCATATATATTTTTAATTGTTATATCTTCTTGTTGAATTGACCACTTTATCATCACATAATGACCATGTTTTGATTCAAGGACTATTTTATATGGTATTAGAATATTTATCCCAGCTCTCTGTTGCTTTTCACTTGCCTAGCATATTTTTTTCCATCCTTTAAATTTCAGTCTACTTCTGTATTTAATTTAAGGTGAGTCTCTTATAGACAGCATGTAGTTTGGTCATGTTTTGTTTTTCAATCAATTCCACCAGTCTGTACCTTTTGACTGAAGAGTTTAATCCATTTATATTTAAAGTCACTAGTGATAATACAGAACTTTCTTCTGCCATTTTTCTATTTAGTCTTTGTAAATCTTATACCTTTTTATCCTTAATTCTTCTATTAATGCCTATTTTCATATTTAGTTTATTTCTTGTACAAAATTAAGTCCCTCTCATTTCTATCTGGATATGTTTTTCATACATTTTCCTTGTGTTTACCATGGGGTTAAGATTTAACATCCTAAATATATAACAAATTGATTTTATTTGATACTGACTTGACTTTAATTCCTATACCCTTCTGCCCTCACCTGATTTGTACTTATTACAAAGTATGCCTTTGTACATTTTATGTCAAAAACCATAGATATATCATTAATTTTTTTGCATTTGCAATTTTGCAACTCTAAGAATTAAGAAGTGGATTTTCCTACCAAACAATACAGTACAGTAATACTGGCACTTTATAATTACCCAAATGGCTACATTTACTAGAGGTTTTTATTTCTCTACACTGTTTTGAAACACTGTCTAGTGTCCTTTCCTTTTATTCTGAAGAGTTCTCTAAAGAGTATCGCTCATAGGACAGGTCTAGTGGTGATGAACTCCTTCAGCTTTTGTTTATCTGTGAATGTCTTAATCTGTCTCTTATTTTTGAAAGAAAATCTCACCAATGTAAAATTCTTGGTTGGCAGTTATTTTCTTTAAGCACCTTAAGTATTTCAACACCTTGCCTTCTTGCTTCCAGGGTTTCTGATGAGAAATCAGCACCTAATCTCATTAGGACTCCCTTTTACGTAACATGTTGCTTATCTCTTGTAGCTTTCAGAACTCTTTCCTCATTCTTGGCATTCGATTGGTTGATCAGTATGTGACATGGTATATATTTCTTCAAGTTTATCCAGTTTGGCGTACTCTGATATTCTTGGTTGTACATATACTCATCTTTCACTAAGTTTGAAAAGTTTTCAGGAATAATTTCTTTGAAAATACTTTCTGCACCTTTCCCCGTCTTTTCTCCTTCTGGGACTCCTACAATGTGTACTTCATGGTGTCTCAGGGTTCTCTTGAGCTATTTTATCCATATTTTCCTTCATCTCATTGAGCATATTGAAGATAACTTTTTTAAGTCTTTGGCTGATATGTTCACAGTCTGATCATCTTTGTTGACATTTTAAGGATTTTTATCTTCTTCCTTTGGATGGGCCATTATTTCCTGTTTCTGTCTTTGTCTTGTCATTTTACTTTGCATGCTGTACAGTTTAATATTTAAAATTCTAACTCTGGGATTTATTCTCTGAAATGTCTGTTTCTTGACTTTGTAACCAGGTGGTGATATGATAGAGAATTTCTTGAGTGTCAGCCCTCCTATCAGGCAAATGCAAAGTGCAGGGTCCTCCCTGTCTTTTCTGGGCCTATATCATCTACTGGGATTCAGCTTGCTAAAGATCTTAGAAGTACCCTTGCCTACAGGAGTTTGAATATCCCCTCTGCTTCCCAGGAGGCAGACCTTCTATCTCTTTTGGATGTTCCACTGCAGGACTTAAAGCAGGGAAGCCTTTGCCCCATGCCATCCATCTCAATTATTTATTATATTTCTTTCCTTGTCTTAATCTACTTTTGCCTGGATGGTAAATTCTGGGAAGGGAGCCAACAGGAGAGGTGTTTCCCAAGTCAGTCTTTCCCAACTGGTTGCAGGTCAGGACCCACAAAAGGAGCACTGGCCAGCTGCAAACTGTCCTAGAGAGGAGATAAGAGAGAGCTCAGGAGGGTGGCAGGAGCTTCTCCATGGTTCCTGCAAGCTGCAGTTTCTTGATCTGCCTAGCAAATGCAGCCATTTAAATGTCCTTGCAACTCTGCTGTCTTTGTCTGGGCTGGGTTGGAACAACAGCCGCCCTCAGAGTCCAGCCCCCAGTGATCTGAAGTAGCTAATCAAAATCTATGATCAGTGATACACCCATGTCCTCACCGGATCTTGGGGAAATATATTTTTATGTACCTTTCTGACACCAGCAAGCTAGAGCAGGTGCCAGACCCCACTGCTGCCTGCCACATGAGTGGGGGATAGGCAGCAGTACCCTCTATGCAGAGAGAGCAATTTACTGGTATTTACTGCAGTTTACCACCCTCTTCCTCTCACACTTCTCTGGATTCTGTACAGGGTTCTCCTGGATAATGGAGGTTTGAAATAGTTGATTCAGACAGTTCCTGCCTGTTTAATAGTTGTTCTGGTGGAGGGGCTGACTCCTGGAGTGCCTATTCCACTATCATCCCACTATTTTCTTCCTGTGCTGTCATCATAACACTTGTCAGGCTTTATCATGGCTTTTTTTTTTTCTTTTCTATCCAAATCCAAAGATTAAGCTTCTTCCCCATCTCTGTGCCCTAGCCCTAGCAGGACTCCTGACACATATAGATTCTCAATAAATATTTATGAAGTTGAACTATAGATGGTAGAATATTATCTTCTTGTCCTTCTTCTATTGCTAATAACACACATTTAGAGCTGTCCGTGAAGAGTGTGTCTTGAATTCAGTTGTACCCTATGGCAAATTTTATTAAATAAAGTGACTAAATGACCATGAATCCCATTTACTTTTATAGAAAGTTGGGCTACTTTGATCTTTGCTTTGGTTTTAGATTCTCTATGTGGTTTTTCTATTCATTCTTTAATCTATTCATTTATTTTTAAAGAATTCTGCTTATGGTACTTTGCCTGTCACAGAGTATGTTTGTTAATGAAGGTGTGAAAAACTTCCTGAAATCACTATGAATTACTTTTTCCTATACCTCTGCCCCATTCTGGTTTAAAGTACCAGCTATAAGGGTGATTCACAAAAACATTTTTTTCTATTTGATTCTGAAATAACCTTTTCTTGAGATCCTTATAAAAAGAGTCCAATATTATTATTTCTCCTTCCTGCTTCTTTTCTTTCCTGTCTCTCACTGAATCCCACCGAAAGAATAATTCACAGTCTAAAAGTACTGAACATACATTGTGCATCTATGGACACAAGGACCCCTGGAGTTGCTATATACCAAGATCAAGGAGAGAGCAAATGCAGAATGTGGGGATATGGCTGGAAATAATACAAATACCAGGTGACCAAACCTAAGCTTGGTGATAAATGGTTTACGATTTATGCATGTACCTAATTTGAAAGGCAGAGTCTAGCATCCTCTTTGCCAACATGTTGTCAGTCATCTTTACAGTAGAGCCCTATTTACTACTTTTGACCTAAAACGTATAGTTTTTGCCAGTAGTAAAGGTGTAAAAAGGCATAAAGAACAAATAACATAACTTTTGAAGTGTAAGTAATGTTTTAAAATGTGCAGAACACTGTATATAATAAATTTATAGGTTGTTAAACAGATTAAAAGAATACAATGAAACACCTAAGGATAAAACTACTAAGCTACATATTAGAAATTAATCAATAATATTACTCTCACTCTCTGTTACTTAAGATGATTAACTCTTCAAAAAGTTTAAACTACAAAATTAAAATTACATATTTCACCAGGATGACTTTATTTTATAGAAAATATTGTTAAAATGCTTTGGAAAACATCATTGCGTTATCTATACAGTGATTGCCTAACTTTTTTCTATTTTGAAAATACTTGATATTTTGGCATTCACTTTTAAATTGTTGAAAATAACAAGGGAACAATTTCTACACCTAGCACATGTTATTTAGCAAACATCTGTCAGTGTAGATACCTGCCATTGGATACAAATTACTTTTCAGAAATGACAGTTAGCTTTTAATTCTAAGATCAGTCAGTCAGTGAAAACAATAAGCTATTAATAAGCCCTTTAACTGTGGGGTGAGGCATCTTTTGTACATCGAATAGCAGAACTAGGAACAACTTGGTTGCTATTGAAGCATTTCTGGGCATTTTTGAAAAGGTCCCCCTTTCCCTATTAAGACACCTGGAAATTTTGTACCTTTGCTCCCGTTGAGACTGCTAAATCAGTATCATTTTAATCAGAAACATCTCATGGCCAATTGTGTCAGTGGTAAATGCACGATTCACCCAAATGATTTGCTCATTTCCTACTTTTTTCTTCTCCCTCCTCCTCGTCCATGAAAAATCACTTCTGTTTGTTATCACAGTCATGTTTACCAAGAAGGCCTAAACACATTCTTCTGTTCTTTCTATAAGCCACTTAGATAAAGACAACTCATGACTTGGGGAAGGTGATATATTTGAAGGATAGTCTGTCAATCAATGACCCAATCTAATTGGTTGTTACAGACGTGGGACGCCCTGTTGGTCTTGAATACACTATGTTAGGGATTGCTTTCCTTACCCCCTGCCTGCTCCAGCACAAGGATCACAATGATTTACCTCATCAACCTTGGGTTGACCCTTCCTGGATCAGCTTGTACCTCTAAAAGGCCTTGGGTTGAGACCTCCCTTTGCCTCACTGATGGAATCTTCTGGCCACTTAAATTTTGTTGTCTGGCCATTTGATCTATTCACCAGTTTATCTAGATTAAATAGAGTTTGGTGTCCCATTTTGCTCAATTTTTTATGAGTCCATTCCTCGTCATATCAAAATGGATCCTGTCCTGGGTCTGATTATACTCCCTTAGTGTTGTGCTCCTATTCTGACCTCTTGCCAGTTCCACTATAGCAATTCTGTGTCTGTTTCTTCCCTTTCCCTCCACCCATAACCTGCTACTGCTTATGCTCTGGAGTAATACATTATCACCCGTGATGGCACTGTCAAGGATATGATTGTTTTTGGTGTTTTAGGATATAGTTGAAGCAAAGTCATTATTAAAAAGTTATAAACTTTATCCAAAAATGGTAATTCCTGATTCTGACAACAATCTGGTTGAAGAAACATCTCATTTTCAGGAAAGTTAAAATGTGAATTGTGAAATGCTTATATTTGAAGAAATGTGATGTGGAAGTGGTGCCATGTGTCTCTAAAGAGAAGTGTTGTGAAGTATTCAGAATTCTACGGAAAATTCAAGAGTTATGAAGAAAACAAAACAAGATTTGGAACTGGTTAATCCAGATTAAATTTGGTTAAATTACCATTCAATACTTGGCAAGAATAGACACAAGCAAAATAAGCTTTTTTTCAGTTTTTAAGATTACATTAACTTCTCTTTTCCTCTACAACAGAAAGGTAGTAGTTTTTCAACAGACTCACTTTTCCCCAGGCCTTTTTCTCCTCAAAGTGAACAAGCTTTGTGAGAAAAAAAAAGAGGGGATCCAAGGAGAGATAATATTTCAAGATAATTAAATATATCTATATTACAGTCCACAGACTAATCTAATGATGCTTTTTTGTATCTGAGACATTTCTGTGCTAGCCAAAGATCAATATTTTTTTACTTGTAATATTTCTTCTATTTTTGGTCTCATCCCACTCTCTGGATATGCATTTCACTCTGTGGATTTTTCATAGAACACGAATAGGATACAGATTGCCTGTTGTGGAATGAATTAATCTGAGATTTTAAAAAATCCCTTTGACTGATTTTTAGGGCTCACCTCCAAATGACTAAAGGTAAGAAGGTTATAATATGTCTTTAACCCATTCTGAGCAAAATTGTTACACTGAGCCTGGGCTGTATAAACATTCTCACCCCAGGTACAGCTTTACTTAGTTTATGCCTCTCAAAACTTATGGTTATTTAACTCTGAGTGCCCTGCTGGGCTGCATTCAATCTGCTGATGTGACAGATACCAGTCAGCCTTATAAGGGGGTAGTTTGCAAAATGGCTTATTCACAACATTCCATATCATGAAAATATTTATAGTGAGAGTCCTTTTTCGGTTCAATTTTTTTTTTTTTTGTTATCGTTATAGTTGCTGTCATCTTCACTATTGCTTTCCTTCTCAGGGCAGTGAAACAGCTAACTACAGCATCCCCTAAGTACCTATTTTAAGAATAAGAGGCTTGCCTTGCCTGTGTTGATAGAAATGGGATTTATCCACAAAAATTGACAACTGAATAGTCACCTTCCCCTCAGGTGGTTTCCTAATTATAATTTGTTCTGTGCAGTGTCAGGAAATAGAAGAACAGAAAAACAGAATCTCTTTTACTGCTGCAAAGCACATAGGATCAGGACAGCCTGGGAGGAAGGGGAAGTTGTATTTGAAATAGTTCAAAGGTAGCAGTGGGGATGTGCTATTTGGGAAGGTTACTCCGGTGGTTCAAACTGCCTATTGCCTTAAGTGAACTTGACTAACTTGACTAAAGATGGTCTCAGTGATTTCTATTTCAAAATAGGCTGGTTCTTCTGGTACATTGTTAAAATTTGAAATCACCTTGTTGAGAGTGCCATGTATTATCATGGGTCTCTGCACTTGGGCTCGTTTTTAAGTAGTCCCTGGAGGTCAAATATGTAGCACTCAGACACAGAGAAATGAATTGAAAATTGCCCCTAATGTTTTAATTGCCGTGCTCTAGAAAGCATAGCTTATTTTATATGGCTTTGGGAAGTCACAAGTCACATATGAACCACTGATGGTTTGTTGACTTTGATAAGAAGAACGGTGGTTGAAAGAATGATTAGAATTGGAAATACCTAGGCATCTTGCCTTGGCAGTGTTCTGTTTCATATACAACCTTATACTGTTCCCAGAGCTGTATGGGGTGAGGGTGGAACTGAGTTCATTACTATTTATATCATGGGGAGCTTAAGCAGATCCTCGCTTAACAAAAAGTTAAACATCCCAAGATAAAAAAGCTTTGTCTTTTAAGAAACCATTTGGTTTCTCTAAGCTGACCACCTCCCATATCTCTCTCTCTCCCTCCCTCCCCTCTGTCTTTTTTCTGTCTCTGTGTCTTCTCCCTTCCTCTGTCTCTCTTTCTGTGCTGTCTTTTCCTTTTTCCATTGTCAGTTTCTCTTTCCCTACCCTACCCCCTCTGTATCTCTCTTTTGTGACTCTCTTTTTTTCTCGTGGTCACTGAACTCACAGTGTTACTAAAAAATGTATTAGGACACCATATCCCCAAGGTATAGGAAGTAGAATGCACACAGGTCTCTTAACAGGTTTAGTCAACTTCAAGTGTCTATATGTGCTGCTTCAGCCAAAGTTGTGCTGAGATGGGCAGTAGCCCACCCATTAACAGTAAAGTTGGCACACTGCCCACCTTAAAGGGAGTTCTTAAAATGTGATGTCTCTTATGAGATTGTCTAACACTCTGACATTCTGCTGCAAAGATGGGAGGAGATATTTGGAGATACAATCTTCTATTTGCTTTTCTAGACAGCAGCCAACTTTACCATGTATCGGCCACTGCCATTCAAACCCATCACCACTGCAAAGGACGTGGCTAATAGGCTCTAATTCTAATGACAGACCTGTATCTTCTCAAACAAATTAGAACTGATGCTTCAGTATCCATTTTCCTTATAATCAATAATGGTTAAATTCAAAGTTTGAATTCTCCATTGTTGGCATTCTTTATTTTTTTTTAATATACTTTTTTACATTTTTAAAAAGATACTTAGATTACACAAATGTTACCTAAAAAGTACAGGGGATTCCCATATGCCCCATCCCTAGCCCTCCCACGTTTTCTCATATTAATAACATCCTTCATTAGTGTGGTACATTTGTGTTACAATTGATGAACATATTTTGGAGCATTGCCACTAAGCGCAAATTATAGTTTACATTGTAGTTTACACTCTCTCCTGCACATTTTTGTAAGTTATGACAAGATATATAATGGCCTGTATCTGTCAATGCAATGAAATTCAGGAAAATTCCCAAGTCCCGAAAATGTCCCCAAATTACACTTATTTTTCCCTCTCCAGTGGCCTCTGCCTCCACATCAATGAGAAAAGTTCTTCCATTGCTAGAATCGCATTAAGTCTATAGTAGAATAACAGTAAGTCTACTCTAGTCCATCTCTCATTCCCCAATTCTGAGTATTTTGTGATGGTGATGCCCACTCAACCTCTAATTGAGAGGGGACTTAGATCCATGGGGCAGATGGATGGGACCACCTTGCTTGCAGTTGTAGATGCTCTCTGTTCCTTGGGATGGTTGCTGTCCATCATCATCTCCATGTTAGTTGTCCTGGGTGAGTCCAATGAACTGGAGAGTAGGTGGTGCAACTCTGTTGAGATTCAGGGCCCAACTGGTACATGGAGAGCACAAAGATTTAAGTCTCTTGGACATACACCTATCAACACTAATACTAACTATGGGTTCAAATAGAAGGGACAGAAGAGCCATGTGTAGGGAAACCACAACTGAAACCAACTCTTTTATACTCAGTAGCATAAATTCCCAAATGGGGCCTGCTGGCAGGAAACAAAACTCCTGAGCTGTCTGCCCTGCCTATAGTATCTGGATGTCTCCAGAGCCCTCAGGAGCCCTGCTATTTGAGGCAATATTTACTTTGGCAGTCAATGAGATCCTGCTGAGATGTGCATAAGCATAACCACTGGAATGACCTCCCAATTCACCTTGAAGTTTCTAAGCCATATAAACTCATTTTTCTTTACCCTTTCCCCTTTTGGTCAACATCTTTTTCCAGTTGCATTGCTAATTGGTGCTTGGTAGTAATCCCTTCATGCCAGGGAGGCTCATCCCCGGGAGTCATGACCCATGCTGGGGAGAAGGTAATGCATTTATATGCTGAGCTTAGCTTAGAAAGAGGCCACATTTGAGCAACAAGGAGGTTACTCTTAAGGTACCCTATAATACTAAGCTAAGTTTCAATTTCAAAAGTAAAGCTTCATTAAGTATAGTTATCAATATCAAGGGCCCAGCATTGGTCCATCCTCCTTCAGTAGTCACTGCCCCTGTACTCGGGGGATTCTTGATGTCCCATTAGAAAATGTGGCAGATTTCCCCAGGATGGGAATTCAATATTCTTAGGGTTATTGTGTGACTCTCCACCTACCCTGACAATACGCCATAAACACTTGAACACATTCATATACCTTCTAGGTATGCCCCAGGTGAACCTCCTCCCATGCATCCCCCATCTCTGACACCCTGCACCAATGACCCTCCCCTGCTGCAGTTGTAACCCTTCTGTGATCCAAAACTTCTTTAAAAATGAAGCCAACAATATAGCCAAATACAATTAATAAGAAAATGAAATAATAATGATAGTTTTAAAGATAACAAATACAGTACAAAATTTTTTTTAAAAATTTGAAGTAATAAAAAATATAAATTAAAAAAAAATTTTTTAAATGTTGAGAATATATCTTTCATCAATGTAAAATATATTGTCTTGTAAGAACAGTGATATTTTCTTCCATTTATTCATCCATTGTCTTATTTTTTTTTCATTTTGTCTTTAGATTACAGAAAAGTCACGTACAGAATACAGGCAATTCCCATATACCTAACATCCTCCCCCTTTTTTCCTTTCCCCTATTAATAACATTTTCCATGTGGATGGTACATATTTTTACAATTGATGTACACATATTGAAACATTGCTACCAACCAATGATTTACATTACGGTTTACATTTTGGACAGTACACTCTTATAAACTTTGAAGAAATTTAACATGGTCTGTATCCATCATTGCTATAACATGTAGAACAATTCCATTGCCCCTAAAATGCTCCATGCTCCATCTATTCTATTCCTCCCTCCCTCTCCCCTCGGGGCCGATGGTAATCACTAAGATTAACTCATTGAAGGATAAGATTCATAGTTACTTGCAACAACACTGAAGGTTTGACATACCAGCCTATCCTCCCCTATTACGCACTGCCTATGCTATCAAAAGACTCCTGAGAACATAATGGGACTCCCCAGAATGGGAGTCCAACATCTTCCCACTCATTATGTGGGTCTCCAACCAATGATATAACACACTATGAAAAAATGAACACTACACACTCCCTAGAAGCCTGCCCCAGGCATGCCCTGTCGTGCATGCCCCCCATGTCCAACACCCTAAACCAGTAACCCTCCCCTGCCATATTTTCCAAAAGAACATTCCCAACTTTGTAGTTTTAACCACATACCCACAAATCCACATAGTTCACCTGCTTGTTCCCCCAACCCTCTGCCCAGTTCCATGGACAGTCCAACCCAGGGAGACAGACAACCAGTGGGGCTAGGTTCTCCCTAGCCCCCTCACAGACCAGCACCGCCCAACCCAGTAGCATCACTGCACCACTGTTATGCCCATCCACTGCACAACTACACCCTTCCACCTTATCATAGATTTTGCCTATATGGGCATTGACTCACAACCTTCTTCTCCCTTCCTATCTCCTGTAAACCTGTCTTCTAGACTCTAGCTCTGTGAGTCTACTCAATTTGCTGAGTTCATATCAGTGAGGTCATGTACTATTTGTCCTTCAGTGCCTGGCTTACTTCACTCAACTTAAGGTCTTCAAGATTCATCCATGTTATCCTGTGTGTTAATACTGCATTCCTTCTTACAGCTGAGTAATATTCCATTGTATGTATATACCACAGTTTGCTTATCCATTCATCTGGACAAATATCTATTGATGGACATTTGGGTTGTTTCCAACTTTTGGCAATAGTGAATAATGCTGCTATGAACATTGGTGTGCATATATCTGTCCGTGTCCCTGCTTTCAATTCTTTTGGGTATATACCCAGCAGTGGGATTGCTGGATCATATAGCAGTTCTATAGTTAGCTTCCTGAGGAACTGCCAAACTGTTCTCCACAATCGCTGTACCATCCACATTCCCACCAGCAGTGGATAAGGGTTCCCATTCCTCTGAATTCTCTCCAACACTTATAGTCCTCAGTTTTTTTTAATAGCTGCCAGTCTAATGTGTGTAAGATGATATCTCATTGTGGTTTTGATTTGCATTTCCCTAATAGCTAGTGATGTTGAGCATATTTTCATATGCTTTTTAGCCATTTGTATTTCTTCTTTGGAGAAATGTCTATTCAAATCACTTCTCCATTTCTTAAATGGGTTGTCTTTTTATTTTCAAGGTATAGGATTTCTTTATATATGCTGGATATTAGGCCCCTGTCAGATATATGGTTACCAAATATTTTCTCCCATTGAGTAGACTGCCTTTTTACTTTCTTGACAAACTCCTTTGAGGTGCAGAAGTTTTGAATTTTGAGGAGATCCTATTTATCTATTTTTTCTTTCATTGCTCGTACTTTGGGTGTAAAGTTCATGAAACCATTTCCTAATACAAGATCCTGTAGATGTTCCCCTACATTATCTTCCAAAATCTTTATGGTCTTGACCTTTATATATAGATCTTTGATCCATCTTGAGTTAATTTTTGTATAAGGTGTGAGATGGTATTCCTCTCTCATTCATTTGGACATGGATATCCAGTTCTCCAAGCACCATTTGTTGAAGAGGCCATTCTCTCCCAGTTGAGTGGCTTGGTGGCCTTGTTGATTGTATATGTGAGGATCTCTATCAGAACTCACAATTCAGTTCCATTGGTTGGTATGTCTATCCTTGTGCCAATACCATGCAGTTTTGACCACTGTAGTTTGTAGTCTGTTTTAAAGTCAGGTCATGTGATTCCTCTGATTTTGTTTTACTTTTTCAATATGTCTTTCGCTATTCTGGGCCACTTGCTCTTCCAAATAAATTTCATAGTTAGCTTTTCCAATTCAGTAAACAATGCTGTGGTAATATTTATTGGAATTGCATTATTATCTGCAAATTAGTTTGGGTAGAATAGATATCTTAATGATGTTTAGTCTTCCTATCCATGAACAGGGAATATTCTTCCATTTATTTAGGTCTGCTTTGATTTCCTTTAACAGTGTTGTGTAGTTTTCTGTGTCCAAGTCATTTACAGCTTTAGTTAAATTTATTCCTAAGTATTTGATTCTTTTAGTTGCTATTGTAAATGAGATTTTTTTCTTGATTTCCTCCTCAGGTTGCTCATTATTGGTGTACAGAAATGCTACTGATTTTTGCACATTGATCTTATAACCTGCCACTTTACTGAACTCATTTATAAGCTCTAAAAGCTTTGTTGTAGATTTCTCAGAGCTTTCGAGGTATAGGATCATGTCATCTGCAAATAGTGAAATTTTTATTTGCATTATAACTGAATGCCTGTTATATATTTTTCTTACATAAGTGCTCAGTCAAGTACTTCTAACACAATGTTAAATAAGAGCAGTGAAACTGGGCATCCTTGTCTTGTTCCAGATTTTAGAGGGAAACCTTTTAGGATTTCACCATTGAATGTGATATTAGCTGTGGGTTTTTCAGATATACTCTTTATCACATTCAGAAAGTTTTCTTCTATTCTTATCTTTTGAAGAGCTTTTATCAGGAAAGGGTGCTGTATTTTGTCAAATGCTTTTTCTGCATCTATAGAGATGATCATGTGATTTTTTTCTTTCGATCTTTTTATGTGGTGTATTGCATTGATTGATTTTCTTATGTTGAACCATCCTTGAATACCAGAGATGAAACCCATCTGAAGCCATCTGGTCTGAGTTCTTCTTAGTTGGAAGGTTTTTGATGAATAATTCTATCTCATTACTTCAGATTGGTCTGTTGAGTTCATCAATTTCTTCTTTCATCAATGTAGGTTACTAGTGTTTTCTAGGAATTTGTCTGTTTCCTCTAAATTATCCATCTTTTTGGCATACAGTTTTTCAAAGTATCTTCTTATGTTACTCTACTTCTCTGAGGTTAGTGGTGATATCCCCTTTCTTGTTTCCTAATTTATGTATTTACATCTTCTCTCTTTTTTTCTTGTTATTCTAGATAAGGGTTTAACAATTTTATTAATCTTCTCAAAGAACAAGCTTTTGGTTTTGTTTATTTTTTCTAGTGCTTTCTTATTTTCAATTTCATTTACTTCTGTTATAATCTTTGTTATTTCCTTCTTTCTACTTGCTTTGGGGTTAGTTTGTTGTTCTTTTTCTAATTCCTCCAGGTGTGCAGTTAGGTCTTTGATTTTAGTGCTTCTTCTTTTTTAATATAGGCATTTATGGCTATGAATTTCCCTCTCAGTACAGCTTTTGCTGCATCCCATAGGTTTTGATACGTTGTGTTGTCATTTTCATTCGTTTCAAGGTAGTTACTGATTTCTTTTGTGGTTTCCTCCTTGACCCACTGTTTGTCTATGAGTGTGTTGTTTAACTTCCATATCTTTGTGCCTAATCTGCCTCTCTTCCCCTTACTGATTTCCAGCTTCTTTCCATTGTGGTCAGAGAAATTACTTTGTATAATTTCAATCTTTCTGAATTCATTGCGAGTTGTTCTGTGACCTCACTTGTGGTCTATCCTGGAGAATGATCCATGTGCACTTGAGAAGAAAGTATATCCCACTGTATTTGGGTGTAATGTTCCGGATATGTCTATTAGGTCCAGATCCTCTAATGTATTATTCAAGGTCTTTGTTTCTTTATTGATTCTCTGTCGAGATGTTCTGTCTAATGGTGATAATGGTATATTAAAGTCCCCCACTATAATTGTAGAGGCATCTATTTTTCCACTTAGTTTTTCCAATGTTTGCCTCATGTATTTTGAGGCACCCTGTTTAGGTGCAAAAATGTTTATGATTGTTCTTTCTTCTTGAAAGATTATCCCTTTTATTAATATACAGTGTCCTTCTTTGTCTCTTACAATAGTTTTGCATTTAAAGTCTATTTTGTCCGATATCAGTATAACTAATCTTGCCCTTTCTTGGTTATTGTTTGCATGTAAAATTGTTTTCCAACCATTCACTTTCAGCATCCTTGCATCCCTTGGTCTCATGTGGGTTTCTTGTAGACAGCATATAGTTGGGTCATATGTCTGTATCCAATCTCTTGACCAGAGAATTTAGTCCATTAATATTCAATGTTATTACTCTCAAGGAATTACTTTCATTAGACATATTTTCTTTAGCTTTATGTATGTCATATGTTGTTGTTGTTTTTCTCTATTTATCTTTTTAGTTGTTTTTACACTTGCCTCCAACTCTCTTTCTCCTGTTTTTTTTGTTTTTGTTTTTGTTTTTGTTTTTTTTGCCTTTCAACCTGCAGAACTCCCTTTAGTATTTCTTGAAGGGCAGGTTTCTTATCAACAAACTCTCTTAATTTCTTTTTTTTCTGTGAATATTTTGGACTCTCCCTCATTTTTGAATGCCAGATTTGCTGTATAGAGAATTCTTGGCTGGAAGTTTTTATTTTTCATCTAGTACCTTAACTATGTCATACCACTGCCTTCTTGCCACCATGGTTTCAGATGAGAAATCAGCACTTAATCTTATCAAGCTTCCCTTGTATGTGATGGATCTCTTTTCTCTTGCTGCTTTCAGTATACTCTCTTTGTCTTGATCATTGGGCAATTTGACAAGTATATGTCTTGGAGTAGACCTGTTAGGATTTATACTGTTTGGGGTGTGCAGTGCTACCTGGACAAGTACATCCATGTCCCTCAAAAGGGATGGGAAATTTTCAGCCATTATTTCCTTCAACACACCTTATGTCCCCTTTCCCTTCTCTTCTCCCTCTGATATGCCTATAATGCATATGTTTGTTCATTTTATGTTGTCATTCAAATCCCTAAGTCCCTGCTGGATTTTTTCTTTCTTTGTATCTATCTGTTCTACTCTCTGTCTGATTTCAGATGTCTTCCACATTGCTGATCCTTTCTTTTGCCTGTTCAAATTTGCTTTTATCTGCTTCCAGTGTATTTCTTATTTCTTGAATTGTGCCATTCATCACCATCATATCCATTATCTTTTTACGTATGTTTACAATTTCTTCAGTATGTTCTACCAGTATCTTTTTAATATCCTTAATCTCTTCTGTCACTTCATTAAGTTGATGCATGATATTTGTTCGGACATCTCTGATTAGTTCCATGTTCTGCATCTCCTCCTGTTTTTTGGTTTGTTTGTTGGACTGGGCCATGTCTTCCTGTTTCTTAGTATGGTTTGTAATTTTTTGCTGGTTTCTAGGCATCTGTTTATCTTAATGGGTTCATTCAGTTTATTAGCTTCTTCTACTCTAGGGTTTTATTATGTTGCTGTATTTGTGTGTGTGGTTTCACTTTGACACTTTGTTCCTCTTATTCTATTTCCTTGCTGTTGTCTATGTTCCCATGAGAAAAAAAATTAGGACCAGAGGAAAGGGAAGAAATAAGAAGAGAAAAAGATAATAGTAATAATAATAGTAAAATGTAGAAGAGGAACCATACAAGACCTGGGAAAATGGATAATTAACACAAGTAGGAAGTACAAGTAGGAAGTACAGTTTTATTCATTCTATGCATGAATAAAACTTAAAAAGTGAAATAGAAACAATGAAATGAGAAACAAAATAGATAAAAATATATAGAATGAATTAAAAGGCTGGAATGATGAGAAGAGAGGAAAAGAAAGAGGAAAAGAGAAAAGGAAGAAAAAAGAAAAAGAATGAATGAAAACAGAGAAAAAGAGAAACAAAAACAGGAAAAATTGAAAACCAAACAAAAAGAGTTGGAATAAAAGAAAAACAATAGAAAACAGAATATAGAAAAATGAAGGAAGGAAAAGAAATAGCATAGGTAGAAAAAACAAGTAAAAGGAAAAAAATGGAAACAAAGAAGGGGAAACACAACAAACAAGAAACAAGGCAGCAGCAATTAATTTTTAAAAAGGAGAAAGAATGAAAAGAAAAACAGACAAACAACAATAACAAGGAAAGACAGCTTTCCCTCTTAGGCCCCTAAGGAGCTTCTCAGGCTGCTGATGTTCATCAATCAGTCACCCTGCAGCAGGCCCTCTGCAGGTTTTGAACCAGGTTTTAATGAGTAAAACAAGGGGTGGGGGGAAAGGAACCTTTTAAAAAAAATAAATAAATAAGAGATCCAAGAAAACCTAATACAAAAAGAATGTCTATATGTTCTCTGTCATAAAGTATCATCTGGATTCCTGATAAACTAGTGAATTACTTCTCTAAGGAGAGCTGGGAATCAAACCAGGTACCCTGTATATGCATGGCAGGAATTCCTCCACTGAGCAAATTGTCTCCTTAGGTTAGTTAGCCTTTGAGAAAACTATCTGCCCCCTTTCCCTTGGACAGGTTAGATTCCTAGCAGTTTGCCTGAGTCCTACTGATTAGGCACCTGTCTGTTCCTGCCCCCTCTCTAATCTAAGTCCTCTCTTTACCCAGGTGGCTGGGCGTGACAGCCTGCCTGAGGAGATCCCCCTTCCACTTTCCCCCTTGGGTCGCTATTCCTTCTGAGATTCAAAGGGTGCTCACATGGCCAAACTTACCTCAGAATAACCACTCTCCACCCTCCCAGTCCCCTCTTCCTCCCAGGGAATGCTCCCTCACACTCCGTTCAGAGCAGCGAGCCAGGGCCTCCACCTAGGCTATTTCCCTGAAGGTGGGGTATATGTGCTGCTTCCAGCCACAGGGGTGAGCAACTCACAGTTTTCCTTTGGCTTCTTTATCTTTCCAGTACCCTCGT
>JAQZBX010035192.1:0-24685 GCA_029593785.1 Cabassous unicinctus
GAAAAAAAAAAAAAAAAAAAGCAAGTGGTCTAATGGAAAGAACATTTGACTCTCATCAGTGTTTTTGAGGATGCTGCTTTGTGCCAGAAGTAAATGGATTAATATGATATTTGTGTAAAGAAACTGTGAGTCATGACTTTTGTACTCACTAAAAGTGACCTGTGTGTAAAACAGGCATTGAAATCCAAGTTATCCTGTTAGGCCTTGTTTAATATTGTTCCCAGTATCCCTTCCAGATGAGTGAACAGATGTCAGTAAACAAAATGTCTAGAAAGACATTGGCATAAGGATTTAGGCTAAGCACTAAATTTGTGGTCATTTGTTCCACTAATAGGAAATGAAAGAGGGAGTGACCCTGGTGGTAGCCACAAGGAGACAGCCTCATAATCATTCATTAAGCTCAAACTTTGTTTATAGTGCTTTTCTGTATATATGTTTCTTTTATTGAAAAATAATAAGTAAAACAACTACTGGTAGTATAATGTTGTTTATAAAATCCAACATTAAATATAAAACCTACTTTATAAACTAACTCTTAAGGTTATACAACTAAAAAACTAAACTGTCATTAAAAAAATGAAGTAGACAATAGATGAAATAGAATGTGTCTGCTTTTGCATTTCTTAAATTAGCGAAAATGAGTATTGTGCAGTTACTGTCTTCATTGTTAGTTACTTTAACATACCTTGTTACAGACATTTGGTGGCTCTGTCTGGAGTTTCAGTGGTGTGCTTATAAATTGATTTTGTTTTGTGGCACATAATGTGCATACTAAGAGGAACTATTTCTTCTGTATCTGCTTTTCTAACGAAGCATTCAAGATGTTTTCAATTTTACAACTCACAGTCCCTCGTTTCTCTGCAAAGGCCCAACTGAGTGTCTCTCTGATTCTCTTAGACTCAGTCTGAAATCATGGACCTACTAGGCAATGGATATAAAGAATTTCACAGAAGGGGAATTTACCATGAGGGAAGGATTAATGTTATTCATATTGGTATGTTTTGTAGTAGTTAGTACATTTTCTTTACAGAGTAGATATTCAGATGTGAATTGATTATGTTCAGTATTGAACTAGCTAATTCAATATTGTGTCTGAGGATAATGGAATTGCAAACTATATTACATTTAGAAGTTTTTGTTGTTGTTTTCTGATCAAGAAGTAGGTGTCCCAGAGGCTGCGTTGTTTGCATGCACTGTGTTGGGATTGAGGGATGACTGAAAATTCCATGAATATGAAAACCTTCCTGGCTGGGCCAGTGACTAGTTAGAAAGGGGCTACTTGTTTGGCTTCCATACTTAATGGCAGAAATTAGCATTTGAGCTGATAGAAGATAAGGGAGGAAATGAAGTAATGGAAAGGCTGCTTGGGGTCTAATCTGAAGACTCTTCCTGCCCTACTTTCCCCTGGTCATCCATGTTCATTCCAAGAGAAGGTTCAGGAGACTGAGACCTGGCAAGTTTCACCGGCTCAGGGGTCAGCGACTTCTTAGTTTGTGATGCCACTATGGGCAGGACTTCAGCATTTGCAGGAAAGAAGGAAGATCGTGGAGAGATGAGTGAAAGAATGTGAAATAGAGTAAAGGTTGAGAGGATTAAAGCTTGTACTCTGTATTCAGTTCTGCCCCCACCAGCTTACTAGCTCTGTGACCTCGGGCAAATAATTAACCTCTCTATATGACAGTCTCCTCATTTGTAAAATGGGTTTAACTATAGCCTTTATCTCATAGGGTTGCTGTTATATGAAAAATGTGTAGCACCGTAGTGGTATGTTGTAAACGTGATATCCGTGTTTGCCGATATCGATAGAGAACGCTCCAAGGGCGAGGACAGAGACTTTGCTCTCTTCTGCACTGAAAAGGCAATGTTTCCTTTTTAAGTAGCAATATCTCTGCACTGTACATTTAATTTTTCTCCTTTGTCAATTGCTCTTTTTATTCTTTACCTACAAGGTCATCTGAAACAGCCTGTCTTTAGTGTAAGGAGTCAAGAGCTTGGGAAGTGTTTGAGATAAAAGGAAGGATGAAGAAAAGCAGTCCTGGGCGCATATGTGTTTGGGACCCTTGTCAATGCATCAGTGCTCTTGGACATCTCTTTAGAGAACTTATTTCCACTCTTCTATTTCAGGTTCATTCTGTGCACCAAACTCAAATATCTGCTTATTTCCAGATTTAAATATTTACTGTTCTCATCTGTGGTGAAAAGGTAGGATCAGGAGTGAGAAGGATGAGGCAAGAGGCAGCAGAGAGAAACATTCCCACCCTTGCTTTTCCCAGCTCCCTCACCCCTTTTTCATCATCTCCCACCTCAGAGATAAAGTCGGCAATTGCTGAAGGAATGGGAAAGAGAGAGAGAAAGTAATGAAGAATAAGAGGCAGCCAGACCTCGTCACACCATCCTAACCCATGATGTCAAAAGCCCTTAACCTCCTCTCATTCCTGTTCTCAGTCCCAAACCTTCCCTTGGCCACATGGATGCATCTTCCCACAACCCACTCTGCTCCATCTCCATCCCTAAATCCAAAGCATAGCCAGAGACTGGATGAGCAGCTCCCTGAGGAAAGGAATTTCATGTTATTCAATTTTAGCATTACTGTGTCTACTTTTAGCATTTACTGTGTCTACTGCATTGACTGACCCCCAGGAATCAAGCCAAGTGAATAGAATTGGATCAATGAAAACCCTTGGAAGAAAGGGCTGAACAATAAAGTGTTTTTCCTTAAAGAATCGTTGGTATAAATGCACTAAGCAAGCTTCCTGACATGCAGAAGTGGGAAAAATATAGAAGGTGTCTGATAGTTCCTTCTTTCAACGCCAGAGTTTCTGGGTTCAAACTACTCGGTTGCATATTTTTTCTTATTGAGATAAAGTGACTCACACTTAATCTATTTTATAAAATCAGTGCAAAATATTTATATCTGTTATAAAGATACTTTAAAAACAAATATTTTAAGAAGAATTGAAATCAATCAATGCCATTGTGATTTGAAGGTTTTTCTTCGGGAGCCCTCGGAAAAGGGGATGAGTTAAGATTTTTTCCACCAGGGCCCAAGCTCTCCCTAATAACACTTTATAAGTCATGAATGGGTGAATTCTGGAAATAAGTGGATATTTGGGTTTGGTGTAAACCCATAGAATGATATTTAAGAAGGAGTAATCCTGAGGGAGCAAGAGGTTGTGCCGAACATTGGAGCTGGGGGCTCTGAGTTCCAGTTCAGAATCTTTAACTGCTTACAGGTTCCTTTCTGAGTCTCACGCTTCCTCCTCTGTAAAATGAAGCAGTTGAACCGGATGGTCTCTCAGTCTGTGCTGCTCACCCTTTAAGCTGCATACAGTTACCTGGGCAACCTGCTAAACTGCAGCTTCTGATTCAGGAGGTCTGGGTTGGGGCCTGAGGTTTGCGGCTCTAACAAACATCCAGGTGATGTTGATGTTGTGATCCACAGACTTCACTTCCTTTGGCAAGCTCTGCGTGCTCTAAGCTCAAGCGCCATCAACTCATAAAAGTGTGATCATCTGACATTTCAGAAAAAACAGGGAGGTGTTTGAAACATGCCTGCCATAGTATTAGTTCTCATTTTTCGTAATCCTCTTCATCAAAAATCCTTTATGTGCCTAATTATGCGTAACAGTTTCACATGCTTTACAAAAAGACCTAAATAGATTCAGTCCCTGCCTTATAAAACTTGACAGCCTAAGACAGATAAGGAGATAGGCATAGAGACAGTAATAAATATTGCGGCAGTAATAAAAACTGAGTGATAAATGCTCATCCACGTACCGAGCACATTAAAATGAAAAGGACATGTATTTAGCACACGCTTTAGTATATTTGTTTTCTTGCAGCTTTTGTTCTTTTTAAAATCTGGGAATCTGAACAGGTTTGCCCTAAAATGTTTATTAAAAAACATGAGGTTTCTGTTTCTGTTTTACAGATGGGAGTTGGGGAATGGGCAGGTTGGTTTCTGAAACTACTTTTTGTTGTTGTTGGGTGTGTTTTGGCCTCACCCAGTTCAGAAGAAATATTTTATCAGCCCCACACGCCTAACCCTGACTGCCACGTGCAGGTGCCTGGGCCTGATTCTGTCTTGCTCATCGCCGAGCATGTGCACACAGGTCCGTGAGCCCCAGCTGTTCCTGCCCGAGGGCCTGTAGGCCCATGAGGTCATTCTCACACCATCCTCGGGAAACAGAGCAGGCAGGGTTGGAGGGTGTTATCTCTGAATTGTGGGTGGTTAAGTGATGCGGAGAAGGAAACTGGTGTGTCCGAAGTCTCATAGTGATTGACTCACACAGGGATTTCCTGAATGTTTGGACTGAGTTCTCTTTCTTCTCTACACACTTGCATTTGCTGAACTGACACGAAGGCTGGCTGCCTTGGATGAAAGAACCAGGCGAGTGGCCATTGCCAGCATTTTCTTCTGACAGCGGAACAGATTCTCTTCCTGGAAGCCAGGCCACCCAGCCACTGGAGAGTGCGTTCAGGTACCCATGGTGATCAGCCAGTTTATTCTACCTATATCTCAATTTAGCAGGCGGGTGCCTGGTTGGCTTAGTTCATGGATTTGGAAAATGGCCACATCTAACCAAGGGTCTCTGTATCAAATATTTACCAATAATGGGATTAAAGACTGTTGATTTACACTTTCTTGATTCAGGTAGTCACATAGAATAGTTGTGACTGTATGTGCTTAGGGATGTAAAGATGCAGAGAAAATTTGATATGGCCACATACTTAGACTACAGTTGTGTATTGTCTAAAATGGTGCTAGAGAGTGAGGCGCCACTTTGGAATCAGATACACTTGGGTTTGAAACTTGGCTCCACCACTCACTGGCTGTGTTATTTAACCACTCTAAGCCTCAGTTTACCCATCTGTACAAGTGAGGTATTAATAGTTTGGACCCCGAGCAATTCTTGTGAGGATTACCTGAGATGAGGATACATGGAATGTGTAGCACAGTGCAAGGAGTAAGGACCCATAGAGCTGACAATTATTATTAATCATAATACAAATATTACAAGTGATAGCATCTGAAATCATTTGAGTCTTGAAAGAGAAGACTGAATTTCGTATCTTTATATTATTTCATGTGTGAATATTTGTACAGGAGTTTGTGTCTGAGTTAATACAAATGTCACTCTGTTTATTAGGAATAAATCTGTTATTGAGGCAAAGCCTGCATTAATTAGGCTCAACCTCATCTTTGGTTCTGTAATGTCTTACACAGCTGTTGTTTTCCTTGTTTTAGAAAATTAACTATAAAGAGTGAAGGCAGTCTACTGAAATTAAAGAAGATACAAAATCCTGAGTAATTAGTATAGCAGGAAGCTGAACTTTTAAAAGCCACAGATGGCAATACGATGTGTTTTGCATTTGTGCCTTGTAATAGATCTGTTTGGACACACGGAGATACGCAGACAGGGTTGAGGGCACCAAGTGTCTGGTTGTCCCTTCCCAGGCAAACAAGAGGGTGGTTGCTGGCCCCTGCCAGGAGTGGGGCACCTAGAGCCTGGGCTCAGGAAGGAAGGGGGTCAGCATTTGCACACAGACAGGGTGGGTGCGGGAGCCAGGCACTTGGAGGGGTAGTGTTCGTTGATAAAAGGGAATCGAAAGCCTGCCCAGCTCTACTGTAAAGCCGCAGGACAGGGCAAGTGTATGAAGCAGCTGGGTAGAAACCTAAGAAACCAAAATGCGGTGTTTAATGTAGAGACTGGGAAGCAGAGCCCCAAGGAAGTCCCTAATTAGAAACGTATTCAAAAAGATCTTTTTATAGGGTATCTGTGGCTTCTGTTGAGTCGAGATTGAATCAACCTGGCTCAGACATAACAGTGGCATAAACCAGTTCTTCCCCAAATTTAGTGTGCTTGTGAATCCCTGAGGATCTAGTAAAAATGCGAATTCTGATTCAGAAGGTCTGGGGTTGGGCCCAAGATCCTCCAGTTCTAACAAGCTCACAGGTATTGCTGAGGCTGCTGGTCCGGGGACGACACTTTGACTAGTGAGGGTCTAACCCACCCCTATTCAAGCTTCCATCCTCTCTGATCAGCACCTCCTGACTCTCCAGTTCACCTCTCTGGTACTTTAAATCCAACCAGTCCTGGACTTCCCCAATGCCTACCATCGATTGATCCTATTAATTTTCAGTCTGTCACCCTCCCCACCACCATCAGTTTTCTTTTCCTAGTTCCCCAGCTTAGATTCCTTGATCTACCTTTGTAGTCACTCCTTTCATACACCCTCAATTTCTTTGCTGCTTTCTCTGTCTCTTAGTTGCCTGGCAAAACCCCAACCCTGCATAACCAAACTCTACCTACTCCTTGCCATCACCTATGCTGGTGAATGTGGAGGAAGGAACACACCCCACTCTGCGGACTGTTCTCTCTTTAAATGCATGACCTTAACCTCATGTGGTCTTCAGAGTACATCTTCATACTTTGCTCCCTTTTCAAACTTCCAATATCACTTTCTCCATCCACATTTTCAGCTGATGACCTTGTTACCTATTTTCTTCTGTTGAATCATGACTTAGACCAGAACTTCCTCCTGCTCCCTCTCCTGTCTCTCCCCCACCTGTCTGTGTTGGGTTGGTGGTGCCATCTTGATGGTCACATGAATGGGCCAGGATGGTAGGTCCTGTCTGACCTCGCCTCCCGCCATTCCCCAGAGTCTGCCCCTTCCCAGCCCACCAGATACCTGCATGACTGCCTCTCACCACCTTCAGGTCTCTGCTCAACTAACATTTTCTCAGTGAGGCCTTTCCTGACTTCCCTACTTATAATAATGCCTAACCCTTGGCAGCCCCCACCCCCAAACTGACTTCATGCTTTCTTCAGTGATGATCATAGAATTTTGCTCATTGGTTGATTTGTCTTTCTCTCCCACTTCCTCTAGAAAGGTCCACAAGGGCCAAGAGTTTTGTCTGTTTTGGCCAATATTAAAAACCCCACCTGGAGTACTGTCCAGCACATGCAGACTCAAATAAAATATTTTAATATATACTAGAGTAGAATATAGGAACATATTAGAATGGAATCAGAAAAATAAAGTTGGGAAAAAAATACATATTAACATATATATTTATAAGTATATATATATATATATATATATATATATGTCCTTTTTAAATAGACAGGGCTAAGGGAAATCCCTGTTTGGGGACCCTTTTGGACCTCAGTGTACTGAATTTAATATAGGTTGTTGAGCTCCCCACACCCTTTGGAGATCAACTGGGAAAATGTCTAACCTCCAATTCTGACCAATACCCCCTGTCCCTTCTCTCATTAAACTCCCCGAGAGGTCAGTAGCTAAGCCAGGATTTAACCACCCCATATTGCACTATGCTGCAGAGCATTGTTTTCTCCACTTAGGACAACTGGCAAAAAGCGGTAGTCAGTTATCATTTACTACAGTTCCACAAGATAAATGTGCCAATTCGCTATGATTTTAACAAAGGGGATACATTGGGCCTACCTTAGGAAAATGACCACATGGCTTTGAGTTGGTGGAGCAAATATCTTGAGCCATCACAAAATGGAGGTGTTTTCCATGAGAAAGTAGAGTGCTGCTTATTCTCAAAGATGAGAAGTTAGGCTTTTAGTCCATTGAAAGTGAAGGAAGGCTTATAAATGTCTGTATTAAGTTCTAGCAATATCTATTTTTATTTTATTCTGAAGAGTTTCAGTTTTAATAGCATTGCCATGGTAAGTAGCTGTTTCTCAAGATTTTGAGCAAGGGAAGTGGATAAAGCTCAGTGGTTGAGCACCTGCTTCCCATATATGAGGTCCTGGGTCAGTCCCTGGTACTTCCTAAAAGAAAATACTTCTAATAAAAAGTGGCTTTGGGGGAAAAAAAAAGATTTTGAGCAAACTCTGATTTAGGGGGGAAGCACAGAGTGTTTTGTGAGAGTTAAATAAGATAAACTAGAACTGATCTCGCACACAGCTGAGAATACAGCAGGTGCTCAAAACATGCCTCTTCCTCTCTCCACCCGATTTTTGCCTTTCTGATGTTCCCAACCACACTGCTGTCTTACTGCATAATAAGGAAGTTAGGCTATAAATATTATTGTGCTTTAATAAATCAGAATTTGTTTTAGAACAGTGATTCTCTACGGGGGATCATTTTGCCCTTCAGGGGACGTTTGGCAAAGTCTGGAGACATTTTTGGTTGTCACAGCTGTGTGGGGGGATGTTAGCGCCCCACAACAAAGAATTATGCAGCTCTAAAAACCAGCAGTGCCAAGGCTCAGAAGCCCTAATTTAGAGCATATACTTTACACTGGTATTTACAGTTTCTTTTTTCAATAAAGGAAGGAGAAGATTGAGGAGGCTGTGACAGGCCGAGGGCACAGTGTGTGCACAAGAGGCTGGGACAAGTTGGAGATACTAACTCTTCACAAGCATACTCCAGACAGCTTCCAGCTGAAACCAAGTGCTTTATTAGATACTTATTTCTCTATTAATTGTTTGGACTCCAAAAAATCAATGCAGTAGAAGCATGGAGAACTGAGGGTGGGGATGAGGATGATGCAAGAGGACACTGGCTGGAGAGCCCTAAGAAGGGGGCCCTCCAGGAACAAACAATCATGTTCTTTTCTGAGTGGTCTTCCTAACCTGTACACACTTCTAGTATTACTTGTGTTTTTGTGTGTCTCTGTATGGTGCTTATTAGCAACTCGAGCTCCCAAACTGCATCCTGTCATCTTTGCCTTTGTACCCTTGTCCATCATGTAGAAGGGTATCAAGAAATGTTCATTAAACAGATCGAACAGTGTTTTAAACGCCATCAGAGGCAACTCAAAAAATAATGATTTCCCCACTTTTGAACAGATCCTCTTCCCAAACACTTGTTTCTGATTCAGTTGTTTAGAGCTTGAAAGACATCTTCCCTGTTTTGTGAATGGCAAGCTTCATGCTGGTGTGGAGACCTTCCAGAGCCCACCGTGTTCCTGAGCTGGAGCTCTTAGTGGTTCAGAATGGGTGATTTCCCGGCAAGAGGCAAAGAGGAGAGAATTTTCCTTGCCTTTCTTTGTTGAAAGTGGGCTCTTGGCAAATGTGATCTTTTCTATCTTCCTCCTCCCAGCATGTAAATCTCTTTCAACTTTTAATGCACTTTTCTCTAGAGACCGGTGTGGGCAGGGGTGAGATGGGGGTGAGCGCTCTCGTCTTATGGCCTCTGGTGAGTCTGACACTGGAAGTCATGAAGTGACCACCACCTTGTCTGTTGTCACCGTTACTGTTTCCCTTAGATCTTTTCATATCTTTCTAAGAAATAGCTCTCTTTTCCCTTTAAATGCTGCAAAAAATAAAAGTCATTAGTTAACTTCACTGGATACTTTTCTGAAGAAAATTCTATATGGTTATGGGGTCACTCTTTTACTAACAGTGCTTTTTTCCTTCCACTGAGCATATTTTTTAATGGCTTCTTAGATCCACAAACGCAGTATTTTAGATTTAAGATTACATTTCTCAAACTTGAAGCTCACTTCCTCTTGGAGAAAGTGATTTTTATAGTTGATATAGCTTTATTTTAAGTATAAATAGGGAAACCATGCTAACAAAAATGAGTTGTGCAGAGTTTCACTTTGGGTTGATTGTAAAGTTTTGGTAATGGATGGTGGTGAAGGTTGCACAACATTGTGACTGTAATTAAGAGCACTGAATTATATATGTGAATATGGTTAAAAGGGGAAATTTCAGGATGTATATATGTTACTAGAATAAAAAAAAATATTGGGCTGTACAAAACAGTGACCCCTATTGTAAATAATGGACTATAGATAATAGTACAATTATAGTTAATAGTACAATTGTGAAAATATTCTTTCATGAATTGTAACAAATATACTTATGCAAGGTGTTAATAACAGGGTGGTAAATGGGAACTCTGAATTTTATGTATCTTATGCATGACCTTTCTGTAAACCTATAACTTCTTTAACAAAAAAAGAAAAAAGTATATTTCAAGATGAAGATATAGAATAATATGGCTAAAGCTATTATAACAATTATGTCATGGTTCTGTACCAATTGTTTCAGCCATCTTTTTTTCTGACAAGACTATTATCTTCTTGAGGCATCAGACCTTTATTTATTTATTTATTTTTTTAGGAGGCTGTGGGAACCGAACCCTTGACCTCCCATGTGGGAAGCGGGTGCTCAACTGCTTAAGCCACATCCACTCCCCTCGTTGTTGTTTTTTTTTTAGATTTATTTTTATTTATCCATTTCTCTCCACCCATGTTTGCATTTGCTGTGTCTGTTGTGTACTGATCTTTTTTTAGGAGGCAGCAGGAACTGAACCTGGGACCTCCCATGTGGGATGGAGGCACCTAATCGCTTGAGCCACCTCCGCTCCCTACTTCGTTGTGTCTCCCATTATGTTTTCCTCCATGTGTCTCTTGTTGGATCATCTTGTTGCGTCAGCTCCCTGTCTTGCGCGTCGTCTTTAGGAGGCGCTGGGAACTGAACCCGGACCTCCCATGAGGTAGGCGGGAGCTCATTCGCTTGAGCCACATCCGCTTCCCCCTTGTTTTTCTTTTAATCCTTGGTAACTGGCACAACACGGAGGGCACTGTCCATTTTTGGGGTGTGTGGTTGCAGTGCCGATGCTGCCCCACAGTTGTCCCTCAGTAGTTAGTGTCTGTAAGAAAGAGGTATAATGAGGCAAGGAGTAAAAACAAATATGGAAATAATTATTAATCACTGAGAGTGCCTGTGACAAATGCCATCATTTTTATTTTTTTACATCTATAAAATTTGGGTTAATATATTGGTCTGTGAATATTTTAAGAGCAACTTTTAATGTTTGCTTTTTAAAGTTCTTTAAAATACTAAAGGCCAATTAAACAGCTTTCAGTTGCTTTCATTATTTCCCAAAACTTTAACAAGGAAATGAAAAGATAATCATTTTACCCTTATTTATTACTGTTTTAATCTACTTCACAAGTTCAGAATTTTGAAGTTGTTTCCTCTTGTATTTCCATTCCAGAAAACACGAGGTCGTTCCCCTATTTCATCAGAAGGGTGCAACTCCAGAGGAAGGAAAGTGTGATTTCAAGGTATTCACTTACCTGGTATATTCCACATTACTGCTCATTCATGCTTGCATTAGCTTATCTTTCTGTACAGGCATCAGTACTTTACTTGGGGACTCTGAGTTGTAGATCTCCAGAAACTCAGCTTCCAAGCCAAAAAATCTCTAGGATATTGGCTAACCTGATTTTGAATTTAGCATTTATGCTGTAGAGACTGAGATACCAATGCACGTGCCTCCTGTGACATGGTGTTTCCCTCTTTTCAGTGATGGCCACACCCTCCCTCTGCCTTGTAATGCCTATGTGAAATTGGGCAAAGTTCCCACCTTCTCTTAATCACTCTTCTCCTCTGTAGGATGGTGCTGACAATTGGATAGCCTCATAGGGTTGATGGAGAGATTTAACGGGGTAAGGCCGTAAAGTCCCTAGCATGGTGCTTGCCACCACCACCAAACAACGATTATAGAGGCTGCTATTACTCTTGTTATTAGTGGCATTGGTAATCCCATTTAGTGCTGATTATAAAGATATATCAAAGTTTCCTGAATTGAACTGCCATTATTTTATTAAGTGCTTTCATATTCTTTACAGTTATTACAAAGTTATATTTATTTTATCTAAATGAATTTTTGTTTTCCTGATGCCCAAAAGTTTACTTCAGCTTGTTGACTTTTCCTTTTTTGTGTATCTGCGTGTTGTAATGTATGGTAAGAATGAATGTAAAGGCTGTGGCAACTGTAATTAATTTTTGTAAAGGGCTAGTCACGTGGATCTGGTTGATGCATGCATTTGGAATTATTTTAGTCACCAGTTCACCTTTTTAGAAATTTAGGTGTAAACACCAAAAGAAGCATTTTGTCAACAGAAATCATCTGTGAACACAGCCAAGTCCAGAAAAATCATCCAGCCTAAATGAAAGACAAATTAACACAAAGACATTCTATATTTGTATTTTACAATTAGTTTATTACATGGTTATCAATTTTTATAATGAATCCTCGGACTTTGAAGTGTCACGTCCACCCATTTAAAAGATTTACAAGCCTCCAGTGCTGTGACCTGAATGCCCTGTATCCATTATACATCATTCCCTAATTCCTCTGCGACTGCAGAGGAAGTCCATCTGGCCTGAATTTTCACAATCTCTTCACAGAAGGAATCTTATAAAATAGGTCAATATCTTTTAATTAATTCTTTCCTTCAATTCGTTAAGAATTCTTTCTTTTGCCAGAGTAACCCTTGCCTCTTAGGAGAGCAGGGATCTATTTCATAGTCATTTTGGTTCCCCTCTGAGGGCCCCTTGAGACCAGGACCTTTCTAAGTATAACCTTGGATCTGGAAAACAGCCTGCCTTTTGTTAGTTAACTTAAGCTAAAGAATCAGTGCATTAAGAGCTTTGAATATCTACAACCCAAAAGTTCCTTCCTCTCATTTCCCAGACTTTGACTGAAAACTTGATTCAGGGATTAAATATTGTTTTTTCTTAATGCGCCTCCGTTTCCCCTGGAGCTGCTGCTTATACATCTATCTTTTTTGTGGGCCAGGATTGTGGTGCATTTTCCAGTTGTGGGCAATTAAGATTAAACTTGAGAATCTATCTATTTTAGAAGTGGTATCAGATGTTTCTGTAATGGAATAACAATCTACCTAAGTTTCTGGAAAACGTTTTATTTTGCGGCTGCTTTTTTGTTCATAGCTGATTGCTTGAGTTTTCCTGTCAGGGTACTGGTCTGCCATTTTAAAAATCTAATCTGGAATTTCCAGCTGCTCTCTGCAAAATTCCACCCTGCAACTCTTTGGTTGTTGGATTTGTATGTCCCACGATCCTCTCAAAATCCATATGTTTGTTTACATGGAGAATGTCTTCCCCACCCCACCCCATGCATACTTATCCTCTGCTTACAACTTCGTCCTCCTCTTGTAGTCAGTAATTCAGTTAATGGCGTCACTGTCTACCCCTGACAATGCTTAACCCTCCACATTCAGTCCACATGATTCTGAATTTAAGATAATATGTGAAAGTGACAAGAACAGTGCCTGGCGTTGGGAAAAAATCTCAAATATTAACTGCCACTGTCACAGATGTTAACTGGAAATATCTTCCCACCTTTCCTCTCCTCTGCCGCCCCTTTAGCCCTGGGCCTGATCGCCTCTGTGCTGGTCTATTGCTGAGCTAACGGAGCACTCTTCCAACAGACTTTCCCCACTCCAGCTACCCTGCTCCCAAATTTAGAATGTGGTTTCCCACCTAATGACTTCCATGCACCCCTCATCACCTTGAGAATAAAATCTAAGCACCTTGGTGTTGACCTCCACAGTCAGCCCCATGTCCGCCCACACCCCCTGCTGCCTGCCCTTCCCCTACTTTGCAGTCTGTGCTTCATTAGGACTGAATTTCTCAGGGTGTACCCACCACATTTTGCCCTTTCAGGCACCCATGCCTTTCTACTTCTGGGAATGCCCTGGCCCTGACCCCTTTTTCTCTGGATAAACTCCAATTCATCCTTCAATATCCACTTTGATTTCTTTCTCCTCTGAGAAGACCTCCCTGATCCCCCAACTCCTCAACTGAATCACTGACCACGCAGTATTGTAATAATTGTCCACGTTTATGTCTAACTTCCCTACAGACACTAAGCTTGCAGATGAGGATCAAATCTTATCATTTTTATATCTAAAACAGCTAACAAATGCTTACCACATAGTAACAGAAAGTGGATGCTCTAATTTCTTTAAATGAGTATATGTATACAAATAAGGAAAAAGATGGTATTCATGGAAAGCAATCTCAAGCTGTACTTTTTCTCAACAAGAATGTTTTGCATTCTATTTTGCTTTTTGTATCCGTGCATTAAATAACCACCACTATCAGTTCTTGGCCCCTTTCCCTCTTCTGCTGCTCTCAGAATTAATACTGCTAGATACGTTTGGCACTTGTAATTGTGTATGATTTCCACCTTGGAAGTAGATTCAGGCAATATCTTCACTAGCTTTGGTGATGCGCGTAGTCACCTTTATTATGTTTTAACTTGGAATTCAAAATATAAATTACCCCAACCCATTCTCTTCTCTGGCTTCTCATGTGCCTGTGTCTTAGATGTATGTTTCAAATTTCCAGAGTTGTTCTTTCCAGTGGTTAGAAAGACAGGCAGTGAGAACTCAGACAGAATCTGCCCTGTCCAATGAGTCAATCTGCCATCATTATAGCCTGAGAGCTCCTAATCCAAATCAACAAATGAGTGTGCTTCTTGAGAGGCCACAGTTAACACAATTAACCATGAACCACATCTTTGAGGAGCTAGGAAAAAATAATGGGACTCATTTTTAATTCACGTCAATTCTGAGTAAGAAAGCAAGAGCCTTGGCTCTCTAGAGTGGTTTTGTAATCAAAGGTTACCGCAGGGCATGTCAGAACGTTCACAACTGTCTTCGCTGTGAAAATAGGCTTAGGTTGTAAGGTGATTGCAGAGCCAAGGAAATGATTACTTTAGCTAGCTTTTGTCTCGTGTTTGATCTTTGGCTTTCACAAATGAGGATAATTCCAGCATAAGCTATTAGTTTTATTTTTTAAATCAGTCCATTTGAATAGCAACCTGGTTGTACCCCAAAAAACATCCAAGAGTAGTAAGAAGGAGTTGGCCTTGAATATAACTAAGTGCTATGATGTCAACTTTAGCTATGTCTAAGCCAGTAGTCAACAGAATACTTTGCCATCTGCTTTTTTTTTGCCATCCTCCCCTACATTTATTGTGTTTGTTTTCAGAATTCTGTATGTTTTCCATTCAGAAACTTGGAAGATACAAAAATCCAAAGAAAGAAAAAAAAAAAACTTCCCAATGAGCCCATGACCCAAAAAAGACATTATCAACATCTTGGTTGATATTAGTCTTATAGTTTTCTGGAAGCACAGATACAGACTTTTCAAATCTCTGTTACGAAAAATTTCACCTACACAAAAGAAGAGAGACCGGTGCAGAGAATCCTCACATACTTACAACCCAGATTCAAAAATGGTCAAGATGATTGCTTCATCCTTCCCCTTTTTTCTCTTTTCCATCCTATTTCCTTTTTCGAAGTATCCGCTAACTACTTTTGAAATGAAAAGAAGAATCCTGATAATACTGAGGGCTATGGAAGGCAGGCATATGCCTGCCAATTTCATACGCCTTCACTCATCTTTATTTAGGAAGCAAAAAATATGGTTTTACACTTAATATTGCATTGTACTTTAGGAATAAGTAGGCTTAAACCTCGAGTCTATCACATGCTAGATGTATATTGATTTTTCCTCCTAAATCAATGTTTCCCTAGAGCATAGCTTTATTTATTCATAAAGCAGAGATGATGTCTGACAGGAGGTACAGCCAAGTAACTGTGTGGTGTAGGGTGATGGGAAGAGCTTTCCTAAGACTCAAAAATCAATGTTCTGATGCTAGAAGGTAGCCTCACAAGCCTAAAAACGTGCATTTGCCATGCTTCCAAGTATAAAAAGAGATTTTCAGTGTGTGGTTAATTTTCATTCCTCTGTTTTCAATGCTGTTTTTCAAATGGACCTAAAAGCATTGTGACTGAAGCCGCGGCTGTGACCGTCAGATGCGAAATGGTCATCGCAACACCAGGCTGCATAGAATCAAAGCTTCAGTGGCGATCCCTTGTTGATCGTACATCTGTCTGCTCGTTCCTGAGGGGTGTCTCTATAATACTGCCTCATAGCACCGAGAGCCCACAGTGGGCTTTTTTTTACCCAAGGGGAGGTTACCTGAATTGTTCACTTTGTGATAATCCATTCATTTTGCGATACTTTTCTGTACTTTTTGGTACCTAAGTGTATTTGAAAACTCTGTGCATAGGTAGGTCAAGTAAATCATGTATAATTCTGAAAGTGATTTCTTTTGGTTGATATATCTGTGTGTATATTCTATATATAGCCTTTCTTTAAAAAATGTTTAACACATGAAAATTATTTATTTTTTAAAATTAAGAAATTATATCCCTGATATTTCCCTAAGCTTAACTGATTTTTCTAGTGATTTAAAAATGCGTCTCAAGAATACAGATACTTGTACACCAATATTCATGGAAATAGTATTCACAATATACAACCCATATGTCCTTTGACAGGTGAATGAACAACAAAAAATGCAGTGTATGTACAAAATGGAATATTATTCAGCCATAAAAAGGAATGAAGTTCTGACACATGCTACAACATGGATGAAACTAGAAAACATTATGCCAAGTAAAATAAGCTATTTACAAAAGGACAAGTATTGTATGTTTCCACTTATATGAAATACCTAGAATAAGCAAATTCGTAGAGACAGAAAATAGATAGAGACTACCAGAAGCCAGGGAGAGAGGGGAACGAGGAGATATTGTTTAATGAGTGCAGAGTTTCTGTTTGGAGTGATGAAAAAAATTCAGTAATGAATGGTGGTGATGGTAGCACAACATTGTGAATGTAATTAATGCCACTGAATTGTATACTTAAAAATGTTTAAAATGGCAAATATTATGTTTTATATATATGTTACCATGGTGAAATTTTTTTAATGCATCTGATAGCTAGAATGTCAACATCTGGGGTTTTAATCATCTAATTTTCTGCTAGCAATCTGATCTTAGCACAGTAGAGCTGGGCAGGGAAGCAGGCAACTTAGACATACATTTCATAATCTACTGCAGGCTGCTGGGTGATAAAAAGCAAGTTACCAGTCTTCTCTGGGACTAAATTTTTATTTATATTGTTGTTTTGTTTGTTCATTAAATACAGGTAAGTGAGGGTATTTGAAATTGTCAGGCAAATGCTTATCTTCCATATCCCTTAATATGTCAAAACTCCCCTTTTCCTTTTAAAATTACTTACTTGGTGCATTTTTTTAAAGGAGGGAAAAACGAAGAGAAAAGAAGAGGAAAAAGGGATTAATAGAGTAAGGATTATTTCTTCATGAAGGATCTTGAAGGATAAGGCTTCTCCCATGATTTTTCTGTGAAGAGAAAAGATTTCAGGTACTAGTTTCAGGCACCATTAGCCAGTGAGAGCATATAACTTGAGTTTAGAGGCTGGGATCATTAGTACGTGCTTCCGAGAGCAGCCAGGTGCCCAGGCCAGGCCTGCAGCTCCCAGAGGGCCCGAGCCCTTTGCCAGAGGTTTGCAGGAAGGCTTTAAAATACTGTCCTTTTCGGTCTCAGCTGTTTCTCCTCTGTTGGTAGCAACAATAGGGAGCCTTTACAGAAGAGGTTTCTAAGAGTTGCAAGAGGAAGGCTATAAAAACCCTTCAACTACAGTAACCATTCACTATCAGTAGCATTTATTTTTCTTTACCTCCTCAGCCTTAGGTGTTGAGACAGCCTGGTGACAAGTTGATGTTTTAAAGTTTTTCCCATTAGGCTTGAGAACATTGCTATTAATTTCATAAATAGATGTCTTACTTGGAAAAACAAGAATTTAAGAGCTACTCTTTGGAAATCGAGGCTGAGGTTACCATCTTGCTTCAGCAGAAACCTTAGTTGGCTGACATGGAAGGTACACCAGAGGACTTGTTTGAAGAAGAGGGAGTTAACTATTTGGAATCTAACACTATGTTAAGTGTTATTTGTTACATTTCCTAAATGGCTTTAGTGAAATCCTCCAGTCTTTTTAGTATTCCTCTGATATAATCAGCTTTGTATCCTTTAACACTACCTTTTGCTCTGTTTTTAGAGTAATTAATTATGATAATTAAAACTCACTCTAAGTATTTCTTGATTTGGGGGCTCATTGTCCTTGATCCTCTGTTTGTTCCTGTAACGGCCCTCTCAGCTCACAGATCAACCCTGGTAATCAGTGGAGTGACGGGTGTCCCAGCCAGACAGCCTTCACATCCAAATTATTAATCCATGATGATTTGGAGCTTTAGACTTCTAGCATCAAACATAGTTTGTGGTTGATATGTGATTTCAGATATCATATAAAAGAAATATCACATCCTGTTGATGTATGAGTCTGTTGTGCTGGGTTTCCTCCTTTTCTGCGTGTGCCTCACTCATCTGCAGGCAGTAGAGAAGCTATTCTGATAACTCTTGCCCAGGGCTGCTTTTCTGAAGGGGAGAATGGCCAATGCCCACCCAAACACTTACACACTGAAGTCTCATAAAAAGATAGGTTGTGACGTGTAGGCCCTCCTTCCTCTGAAACTTCTCACTTCCCAGCCCTCATCTTCCCAGCCTTCATCAGACCAAACTTGTAAGGGAGTTTTATTCCTAAGGTGAATAGAGTATTTGGACAGCTAGAGATTGGAGCTCTATGCAGATCCTAGTGTACAGCAGAAGGGAAAACAGTTCCAGATTTAGACCTTTGTCACCAACATGATCCCATCCCCTACCCTATGGACACTCCCTCCTTCCTGGCCTCACTTTCTCTCCCTAGTCCCATCCCCCTTTTATCTCATGCAGTCCTTTTTTTTATGTTCCTTGAACTGATGCTTCCATTCTATCTTTTGAAAAGCTCCATCTCTGCCAATGGAGAAAGAATTTCCCTCTTGGGTCTGTGTGTCTTACAAAGAAGATAACTGAGTCCTCTCCTGTTTGGTCATGGAGAGCCCTAGGCCAGTGTCATGGGCAAGGATGAATGGAGATGCTCTATTTCTAGCTCCTTTTCCTACTAGAGAGAGCTGTGACTGCTTTCCATATTCCTATTCCATGACATGGAAAAGAATATTTCTCTTATTTGTGCCACTTTGGAAAAAAAAGGCCCTCTCCAAATTCCTCACCAATAAATATTGTACTAAGAAGCATCTGGCTCTTGTGGTCCTATCTGAGTCTGCTTAATTAGAAGAGAAACCACACAGACTGTAAATGTCTCTTCCCAGGCTCACTGGGAGAGATGGCCCAGCTCCAAATAGGGCTTTTGTTCTTGATTTTTAAGTTCCAAGTCTCCCCATGGTTATTCATGAGTGGGAGGAGGGAGAGTTCTTGATTATTCTGTGACTTATATATATTCTTCCTTTCATTTCTTCCTCTTCTCCCTTTAGTTAGTAGTAAAATAAATATCAAAAGCACTATGTGCCAGTACACTTTGCCAACCAGGAATCTCTCCTAATGTCTTAATATTTTCTAAAATAGATTAGCAGCATAGCCTTGAGGCCAACGATGGTGAAATTTGACCATGGCATCAGTGCACTTCTGAAGATTCCTGATGAAAGTACAAAGTTAACTCTGTTTTGGGTGATTTTAACAAAAAGGGGAAAAATAGGGGAGGAACCAAAAGACTGAGAATTCTGTGAAAAATGAAAAATATTTCATAACAACACTGTCAGAAATCATAGAAACTATTAGAGTGGCAGCACAGGATCCAGCATCTCACTAACTTGATCCCTCATCCTGCCCACAAAGTGCCCCGTAGCACAAAAGTGTTTTGCCCATTGTTAAAGTTTGAATTTTGCTTTTTCCACAGCGGAGTATATATATAATGCGTATAAAATGTGTATATACATTAAAGGCGTTGTTAGGCAATTATTAACCCTAACAAGTTATGCGATATGGTGTAGAGCTGAACATAAGTGACGGCAAGGAGTATAGTGTGTTCCTGAGCCTCTCCTAAAGAAAGATCTCCTGTTTACTTTAACTGGAGAGAGATTTACCTTCTGAGGATATGAGAGTGGAATAGGCTGCAAATAGCAACCAGAATTAAGGCAAACGGATGGCTAGTGGCATGAGTGTGGGTGTTTTTATAGATAACAGACATTGTTATCTGAATTGCTATTGGTGACTGAATTGTAATTATCGTTGACTGATTTTGAATTGTTTTGTCTTATAATCCCTCCATACAAACTGACAAGTGTTCTAATAAGAATTACGAGTATAAATCTGGACTCTGAATCACTATTTTCCAATTTGCCACCCTTGGCTTTTTTCCTAACAAACAGTTTTTATAGGTTGAAAACATAGAGGATGGTCCCTTCTTGTCATTCACATCTCGGCTTAAAGGTTATCTCCTCAGGGAGGGTGTCCCTAAGCACCCTGGCTCCGGAAACTCCAGATACTCGTTACTTTTTTCTGCTTTATCTTTTTAATTTTCTTTCCCTATCTGATACTTCAGTGTTAGACTGTCAGTCTTCACCTACAAGGAAGTAAGCAGAGACCTCATCTCTTTTGTTCACCCTTTAGCCCCAGTGCCTAGAACAGTGCCTGGCATTTAGTGGGCATTCATTAAATGTTCCTTCCACTCTCCTTTCTTTTCTGGGTCTTCCCCTCTTGCCCATTTTTGAGACCATTCATCATGACTGCCCTGAATCAGACTTTACTCTCGCCTCCCCTTGCTATGGAATCCCGTGGTGTACTTTATGCTCTGCATTTCTGTCATTAACCAGCAGCTACTTCCTGATTGTGGCTCTGATTGGCATGATGATGACGGCACATCTCCTGTGTGTTAACATGATAGGCATTTGGGGCAAGCCCTATCAAATTTTTCCAACGACACAACAACTTAAAAAAAGGTTCAAGAATTACCTACACTGGTCTTAACACAAGGGTTAATTGGACAGAATGTTCTGCTTTGATGGTAGACTCAAGGAATGGCCTGTTACAGCTTCCTTTTTCGGTACTGTTGTTTTGTTTACCCCTGTGAATAACTCTTAAAAAAGGAAGGCTTCTTTCTTACAGAAACATGCCACCTCTCATCCCCCACCTGCAGCCCTGTAGCCTGAGAGTCTGATCTTGTTATGTCTGGGAATATGCTAGGTTTTCTGCTAATGGCTGTGTTTTACATAATAATGAATCCAATCTTTTCTACAAAGTCTGCTTCATTTATGCAAAACAGATATAAATTGGAACGTGAATGAATAAAACCATTCTTTCAGGGAGAGGAGAAGCTGCTGTAGAACCTGCACCCAGTTTTATGGGCCATGTCAGGTTAACACAAGGGCATGTTGGTCCTGTGGTCATCAAAGATGAGTTTATTAGACGGTTTCAGGTAGAACAGAAAACAGCTTTTGAATTCCATTCTCCCAGGGCTTTTGCTACTTCCTAATTTAGGAAGGCCAACTCATTTTTTAACCATCTTTTATATTTTGAAGTAGTAACCACTTGTACATTAGTGACCTAGAAGCATTAATGAGACTCTTGCTCACTGATTTTCAATAATATGGAAAAGATATTCCAAATTGTTCCTGTCTGTTAACACGGAGCAGTCAGAAAATTAAATTAGCAGGGGGATATATCAAAAGCCTTTTGTAAGTGTCATAATAAAGTCTCTTAAAATCTAATCCCTGAAAGAAATTTGCTTTGTTCTAGGGAAGGAACAGGTTTTTCTCCCAAGAGATAGTAAGTTCTTCATTTAAAAAAGAATGGATTTTTATCTTTGAATAAAACAATGGGAATTTTCCATTCTTACCTTAATTTTGTCATCAACTTATTGTGATTTACCTCAAAAATTAATCAACCTGTAAGAAAAATATTCTTGTACTGCTATGCTCTTTGACCTATAAAATAGAGTTAATTCTTCAGATTAATTTAAAAATAAGATGTACTAATTGACTTGTTAAGCATTTCAGAAATGCTCGGCTCTTGAGGTATATATTACTCATGGTTCTCCAGAGAAACAGAATTGACAGAATATAAATATATATATATATTTATGTGTGTAAATATATATATATATATATTTATATGTAAGTTTTATTATAGGAACTGGCTCACACAGCTGTGGGGATTGATAAAACCAAATTCCACAGGGTAGACCACAAGTTGGAAACTCCAATGAAGGTGATGCTGAATTCCCCAAAAGAAGCTGGCTGGCTGAAGTAGAGATAGAAATTCTTCTGACTGCTGAAATCCTTGGTTCATGCTTTAAGCCTCCAACTGATTGGATAAGGAGACTCTTCTCATTGCTGAAGACCATCTCCTTTGTTGATTATGTGGTAGATATAGTCAGCCATAGATGCAATCAACTGACTAATGATTTTAATTCATCTATGAAATACCCTTACCGTAACAATGAGGCCAGTTCTTGCTTGACCTAACCACTAACACCATAACCTTGCCAAGTTGACAGATAAAATTAACCATCACAGATTATTATTTTTTTTATTTTGAGTTTTATTAAAAAGATGCCTTAGATCCCTGAAAATACTGAACTGCCTAAAAATTCTAAGTTAAAGGTCAATTTACCAGAGTAAACAGTAGTAAAGGAACTTGACTTCTCACTAATGTACAAAAATTTGAATTTGAATCTAATGTATGTGGGCTGGGGCAGAAATAGAATATTTACTTGCTTAATGGACTAATCATCTAGTTCTTTTTTTTTTAAGTAGGAAGTTAAAAAATTACTTTAGACTTTTTAAGCAAGATAAATGTGCCTCAGGGGAGGGCTCTTTACAGAGCCTGCTCTGGCTTTTGGGTAGGTAATAGACTCCTTTGAGAATCTGATGACAATTCTACAGTCTCTTTTATGGACACATGCACAGAAAGTTTCACATATAATTGCAGGCAGTTTGTAGACTCTTTCAAAGCCACCCAAAGACCTGTTGGAATCTATTTATAGGCTCCAGATTAAGAAACCCTAACTTAAATGAAGCCAGCCGTTTCTTGGAAAATGTTTTATGCTAGGCATTTTTGAATTTTGAATTTTGTGCTGGGCTGTAATATTTTTACTTAAACAGAGACAACATTTAAGTCCTTATGCAATGAAGTACATATTTAAGATGCTGACAGTTGTTAAGAAATAGTTGTATAGTTATGTAGAACACTTATTACAGAAATAAGCAGTTATCTTTTAAATGTTAGCAATGCTGCTTGTCCTTATCTAGCTTAACCTTTACAATTTCTCTTGATATGCCTTCCTTGTCTCTTCTTTAAGATCTAAATACGTCATCTATTTCAGGGGTAGGGATACTTCATCCCTGGGTTCTTGTTCTTTTGGAAAAATTAAGAACTGACTTTAACTCAGTTTTAGCAACATTTCATAGTTAAATACATTTAAGTAACAATTGGGTATATTTCATGTGATCGAACTTTTCAAAAATGCTTGGAAAAATAGTATCACAGGTAAAATAGAATATGAAAGACTTTTTTTTTTTTCACTTAAAGCATAAATCTTTCTTTTTGGGTTAATAACTTTCTTGCGCTTTAAGAAAGTTAAGACACCGTATATGTAAATCCCTATGCTAGCCATTGTTCTGCATGTCAAGAAAAAAAGAAAAATAAATCCAATCACATCTGTCAAGGAACTTCCTTTTTTTTTTTTCAAGGTACTGGGGGCTGGGGATTGAACCTGGGACCTCGTATGTGGAAAGCCGGTGCTGAACCACAACAGCTCAACCACTGAACCACATCAGCCATCAGCTTCCCTGAGTTGGTTCCTTCATTTGTTTTGCTTGTTATTTGTTCTTTGCTTTTTTTAGGAGGCACCAGGAACTGAACCTGGGGCCTCCCGTGTGGGAGGTGGGAGCTCAGCTGCTTGAGCCTCATCCGCTCCTAGAACTTCTTAAATAGCAGAAGAGACAAAATAAACTATTAACAATATATATTGCCCTAAGAAATATCGAAAATGTGCCAGGAGAAGTGGAGAGGAGGGGATTAGAGGACATCAGGGAACTCTTGGCATATGAGGAAAGATTTTAGCTGGACCTTAGTGGTTGAATAGGAGTTTATTGATATATTAGTTTCCTGGAACTGTGGTAACAAATTACCACAAACTGGATTGCTTAAAACAGCAGAAATGTATTCTCTCACAGTTCTGGAGGCTAGAAGACCAAAATGAAGGTGTCAGCAGGGGTGGTTCCTCCTGGAGTTCCAAGGGAGACCCTTTCCTGTACCTCTATCCCAGCTTATGGTGGTTGCCGATTCTTGGCATCCCCTGGCCTGGCAATGCATGACTCCAGTCTCTGCCTCTGTCATCACGTGGCATTCTCCAGGTATGTGTTTGTGTCCATATTTCCCTCTTCTTATAGGGACACCAGTCATATTGGATTTAAGGCACCTCCTAATCCGTTATGGCCTCGGCTTAACTTGATTACATCTGCAAAGACCCTATTTACAGAAAAGGTCACATTCACTGATTCTGGGTGGACATGAATTTTGGGCGTCCACTGTTCAATCCAGTATAGTTGCTCAGAGATGTCTTTGTTGAAGTCCATCTTTTCTGAACCCTAATCCCAGTTCTTGCCAAGATTAAATGTTTGTTAAAGCTTATTCTAATGTGCCCCCTAAAGAGGGACCTGTATATTCTTAACAGCAGGTCTAAGTACCAGCAACACAAAGAAAAGAAACTATCCTTTTGAAAATATCTGTGTATGTACCCTGAGAAGAACAAGCCAAGCCTTACTCAGAAGGGTAGGTGAAAACAAATGCCAGGCAGGTAGTAGTGAAAGCTGATAATGTTTCCTTCCCTCACACCCCTTCTTCAGAGAAATGGCCATCTGGTAATTAACAATGGAATTGACTTGGGGGCCCAATTCAGAGACTGTTAAATGTCTTGGGCAGAACTGACCTTGTCTTAGTTCTTTTTGTATCCTTTATCTATTAAACTCACTCAGGGAAATAATAATAATGGCCACCATTTATCAGGTTCTTTCTGCCCACCAAGTGCCATGATAAAAGACTTGACCTTCTCTCATCTAATCCTCATCATGATCTTTTGAGGTGTGGATATGATTAAGAGTGGAGGGTCTC
>JAQZBX010035194.1:0-24695 GCA_029593785.1 Cabassous unicinctus
CCCCCTCATATCTCCCCCTTGTTGACCCTTAGCATTGATACAGCACCTTCTTTGCAATTACTGTAAATACTTTACAATATTACTGTTAACTGTAGGTATCCATGGCATTTTATTTCCACATGTCTCCATATTCTCAACACCATGAAATAGAGGAACAGTCTTGTGTTTGTACTATTAACCAGAAGCATCCTCCACCATGTGATTCAGGCCATATCTCCCTGAATGTGCCTGACCTCATTTGCCAGAATTTTTGAGCACAAAATTCTACAAATAGCCCTGGAGTAGGTGTACTGAGTCAGTTAACAGAATATTCCTAGGTACTCAGCTCCCTCCTAACCTTAGGAAGGAAGGAAGGACCAATGTGTGTGAGAGGAGCATATGGGGACAAATAATGTTCTGTGCTGCAGGCTAGGCTAGGAGGACTTCTCTCCTGACCACATGACCCTTATAATAGAATGACTGTCATGGTTCCCTCTGTGGCTCATCTCTAGCTTGTACATAGGGAGCACAGAGCACCTGCAGCACCTCAGGGCTTTCATGCAGCCTATCGGGTGTGCACTGGGAAAACACTCCAGACATGCAGGCAGCTGGGAGCCATCAACTAGCACCCCAAGGTCTCAGAATGATTAAGGTAGAGGCCAGGATTTGAACCCAGGTGGCTGGACTTCAGATGTGTCCCAGAGTCAAGGCACATGTCCCCATTCCCAATTATTAATTCCCACCCCCTGAATTCAGACATAATGAGAGGGAACCCCATGCTCTGACTCTGGGGCTTTTTGTTAGTTTCCAGGGTCTGGAGTGAATGCTGAACAGTTTTGCTCTTGTTTCCTTCTGCATCTCTGTTTTTCTCTAGAAGGCTCAGCCTTGTAGAGTCCATGTGATATAATTATCTATCATGCAGACTGCCTGCGGTCCATGCATCTGTGCTCCCCAGAACTGGTCAGCGGGTGCTGTAGAAAAGGTCACCAAAGACCAGGAGAGCAGAACCTCTCTAGCCCCTGCAGGAGCCCAGCAAGAGTGATGGTTTCTTCCTTTTGGCCTCTACCACCATAAGGCAAAACCAGGTGATCTGGACAGAGGAACACATCAGCCTCCAGACCAGGACTCATCACCACTCTTGAGAGCCTTTCCTCCTACTCCTAGTCCTTCTCCACTGGACTGGAGTCCCTGTCTGCTAAATGGCTGACCTGGTGGTGTCCCTGGTGGACAGGAATTCTCAACCACATACAGCCAGGCTTAGGATGCCCTTCTGAATATGGCACCTCATCAAGCTTTCCATCCCCACACCCCCATGACTTCCTGGGTTCTACCACTAGCTTGCCTTGTGTCTGCCCCTTTCTGGTGGTGAAAAAGGGGCTCTCAGCCCTACCACACCGTGGTGTCCATGGGTCCCCTTTCACTCCTTGGTCTGTTTTGTCTTGAAACTGGGTAGTAGGAAGCAATAAGCAGGGAACAGATGGTTCCAGCTCAGTGAGGCAGCACCTCAACTTAGAGAAAAAAGGGGACACCAGGTGACAGAAAGGGGGAATGTGAATTGTTAATATCTTTCGTTCAACTCTGTGTACCTCTTATAATACTTGGGTGACTTTGGCAGTCCATTTTACATTATCTGGAGTCCTCATGAATAATAGGAGAATAATATCCACTAACACTGCTCTGTTTTTAGGAGGAAGTGAGCTAAAATGTTTGAGTATGGTTTCTTATAATGCAATAGATTATTCAAACATCTATAGCCTACTGCCTGGGTTATTATTCTAATAATGAAAACTGACCCCAGCACCTGCCCTCTGTGCTGTGCCCTTGTTTCTGTCCTTTCTGGATCACTTTCCTCTCCTCCCTGCCTCTGTACCCCTTCACAGCCTGTATCCAGTCTCTGAGGCTCATTGGGTAGTTCTGTCCTTCTTAGGCAGGTGATTATAGGGAATGAGGGAAGACAAAGGAAGATGTCTTGTCACAGCTGGGACCTGGCAGAGACCATGGCCATGAGATCCCACCCAGAAACCCCCTCTATGAAAAACAAAGGCAGCAAGACCCCACCTAGACCCTCTCCATGAGGGCCCATTTGGAACTATTTCCAGGGCTAAGGGGATGCCCCTGGAGTCCTCCAATCAAATGGCCTCCTCATTGGGCCCCTGAGAGCTAACAGGTGGTAATCATAAGGCAACCAGTCAGAGCACAAACAGCTGGGGCCCCTCCCCAACATTAGGAAGGGGGAGGAGGACAGGTTTTAAAAGGGCTGACATGGGCCCTACGTGCATGTCTCACCCTGTAGAACGTCTTGTATTGTGTTATTATCTCTTTTCTTGTTTCTTAAACTCTTTACTCCCTTCTTACCCTATATCATGTCCTTAAATTCTTTTATACAGCATTGCCAAGAACCTAGAAGCCCAGAACCCAGAGTGTTCTGCTAATATATTTCACAAGCCAAACCAGGAGATAAAGAGGCAAGTCATACTTCCTGACACCTCACTGAAGACTGGTGAGTTGTTTTTTATTTTGATTTTTTTAATTAAAATTTTTTAAAAGAAGGTTTAGAATACATAAAAGTTACATAAAAAATATAAAGGATTCCCATTTGACCCACTCTCTTCCCCTCCCACACTTTCCCACATTAACAACATCCTTCATTTGTGTGGTACATTTGTTTCAATTGATGAACGCATATTGAAGCATTGCTGCTAACCATGGACTACAGTTTACACTGTAGTTTACACTTTGTTCCTCATAATTTTTTAAATTATGCCAAAATATACAGTGAACTGTATCCATCACTGCAATATCAGACAGGACAAATCCAATGTCCCCAAAATACCCCACATCTTCTCCTTGTTTGTTGTTCTGGTTGAGTCCAGGGAACTGGAGATTATGTGTTGCAACTTGGCTGAAATTCAGGGCTCAACTGTCACATGGATGGAGCAAAGATTTAAGTCTCTAGGGCATAGATTTATCAAATATTGTGCTAATTATGGGTTCAAATAAAGGGGTGCAGAGAAGCCATATGTAGAGGACCTATGAATGAATCTAACACTGTGACATTGGGGAGCAAAATTTGAAAGTAAGGCCCACTGATGGAGTGCCGAATTCCTGGCCTGTCTGCCTCACTTATACTTTCTGGATATCTCTAGAGCCCTCAGGATCCTTGCTATTTGAGGCATTATTTACTGTGGCAGTCAGTGAGATCGAGCGTAATGTCTGGAATGACCTGACTCACTTTGAAATCTCTTAGCCATAAAAACTCATTTGTATTTACCATTTCCCCCTTTTGGTCTAGGTCTTTTCCCAGATGCATTGCTAGTTGGTGTTTAGTAATTATCCCTTGGTGCCAGGGAGACTCATCCCCGGGAGTCAGGTCCCACACTGGGGGGAATGTACTGCATTTATATGCTGAGTTTGGCTTAGAGAAAGGCCACATTTGAGCAACAAGAAGGCTTTCAGGAGGTAACTCTTAGCCAGTATATAATACTAAGTTTTAATTTCACAAGAAAAGATTCATAAGTACAAGCATCAATATCAAGGGATGGGTATAATGGTCTGTCTTCCTTCACTAGTCACTGCCCTTGCACTTGGGGGATTCTTGTGTCCCATTGGAGAATGTAGCATAACTACCCACAATGGAAATTCAATATTATTTCAGTTACTGTGTGGATCTCCACCCACCACGACAATGTCCCTTGAACACCTGAACATATTCATATGTCTTAGAGGTGTGCCTCTGGTAAATCCATTCAAATGCATCCTTACATCACTGACAGCCCTCACTAGTGATCCTTACCACCACTCACTGCTGTGACCCTTCTGTGATCCAAAACCTCTTAAAAAATGAAGCCAACAAAATCACTGAATTAAATTAATAAGAAACTGAAATAATAATTTTTAAATAACCAATAAAATATTTTTTTAAAAAAATTCCGACATTGGGTCTTTCACCCCTGTGAGATCTGTTATCTTGTATACAGAGTGATATTTTCTTCCATATATTCCCCCAGTGTCTTAGTTTTTTCATTTTATCTTCAAGAAGCTTTAAGATAAAGAAAATTCACATAGAGAACACAGGTAATGCCCATATACCCAATGCCCTACCCCTTTTCCCATCTCCCTTATTAATACCATTTTACATGTGGATGGCACATTTTTTACAATTGATGTACAAATATTGAAGCATTGTTACTAACCATGGTTAAAGGTTTACATTAAAGTTTACACGTTGTATCAGACATTGTTATAGAGACAAAATTTGAAGTGCCCTGGATCCATTATTGCAAGATCATGCTGAGCAATAGCAATGCCTAAAAAATGCCCTACTTTCCATGTAATCTAGTCTTCTCTCTCCCTCCCCTTGGGATCTATGGTAATCACTAAGTTTCAGTTTTTGAAGAATAAGATTCATAGTTACTTGTAATAATATTGAGAGCTTGACAGATTAGTCTGTGTTCCTTATTAGGCACTGCCTGTATTCTCGAGGGATTCTTGTCCCTCTAATTGAGAACACAGCAGGACTCCCCAGGATGGAAGTTTAATATTTTCTTGTTTATCATGCAGGTCTTTACCCACTTATATAACACTGTATGGCAAGATGAACACTTAGATATTCCATAGAGGCCTGTGACAGTTGCACCCTATGCAGTATACCACCAAACACCTGACACACTACCACAGTAACCCTTCCCTGCCATATTTGGCAAAAGAAAAATTTCAATATTATAGGTTTAATCACAGACCTGCAAATCCCCAGAGTTCATCTGCTTCTTTCCCTGACCCTACTCCCAGTCCCATGGATATTCAAACCCAATCTCCCTCCCTACTCCCCTGCACAGACCAGCACTGCTGAACCCAATAGCATCACTGCACCACTGTCATGCCCATGCACATCACAACTACACCCTTCCACCTTATCAGAGATTTTGCCCTTATGGGCATTGGCCTACCACCCTCTACTCCATTTCTGTCTCCTGTAAATCTATCTTCCAGGCTTTAGCACTGTGAGCCTACTCAATTTGCTTAATTCATATCAGTGACATCATGTATTTGTCCTTCAGTGCCTTGTTTACTTAACTCAACATAAGGTCTTCAAGATTCATCCATCTTATCCCATGTGCTAATACTACATTCCTTCTTACAGCTGCATAATATTCCAATGTATGCATATACCACAGTTTGCTTATCCATTCATCTGCTGATGGACATTTGGGTTGCTTCCAACTTGTGGCATAGTGAATAATGCTGCTGTGACCATTGGTGTGTATATATCTGTTGGTGTCACTGCTTTCAATTCTTCTGGATATATACCCAGCAATGGGATTGCTGGATCATATGGCAGTTCTACAGTTAGCTTCCTGAGAAACCACCAACCAGTCCTCCACAATGGCTGCACCATTCCACATCACCCCCAGCAGTGAATAAGGGTTTCCTTTCCTCCAGATCCTCTCTGTTCCAGTTTGATATTGCTTTGAATTCCAAAAATAGATGTTGGATTATGTTTGTAAACTGGTCTCCCCTCTGGGCATATTAGGTTGGATTGGATTCAGAGATTTCACTTTTACTAGATTAAATAATGATTAAGGCTTTGATTGGGCCACATCAGTAGGACACTGATTCCCCACCCCCTTGCTGGACAGGGATTCACAGAGAAAATGAGATGGTGGAAGATTAAGTTAGAGTTTTGATGCTGGAGTTTTGAACTGGAGCCCTGGGAAGTAAACACACAGAAGAACACAGAGGAATGGAAACAGCTCTATAGACATGGCAGTGGCCCCTGGAGAGAGGGAGCCTGATAGTTTACAGCCTACCCTGTGGAGAGTACAGAGTAGCTGATCCTGGAGAGAAATCAGCCCCAGAAGAGAGACAAGATTTATCCCACCCTACAGCTGATATTGAAAGAAGCTGGGACCACAGAGCCTTAAGAGGAAGAGGAAGGCTGAACCCTTGCTGTAATAGGCAGATATGTTGCTCCAACATGTGGCAACAGGATTTGGTGATGGAAGTACTTATGCTTTATGGCCTGGTATTTGTAAGCTTCTACCCCCAAATAAATATCATTTATAAAAACCAGATTTCTGGTACTTTGCATCAAGTACCTTTGATGGTACTTGATAGTACCTTTGGCTGACTAATACACTCTCCAATACTTGTAGTCTAATGGGTGTAAGATGATATCTCATTGTAGTTTTGATTTGCATTTCCCTAATAGCTAGTGATGAGCATCGTTTCATGTGCTTTTTAGCCATTTGTATTTTTTCTTTGGAGAAATATCTGCTCAAATCACTTGCCCATTTTTTCAATGGATTGTTTGTCCTTTTATTTTCAAGGTGTAGGATTTCTTTATATATGCTTGATATTAGGCCCCTATCGGATAGATGGTTAGCCAATATTTTCTCCCTTTGCGTAGGCTGTCTTTTCACTTTCTTGACACACTCCTTGAGGTGCAAAAGTTTTTAATTTTGAAGAGATCACATTTATCTATTTTTCTTTTGTTGCTTGTGCTTTTGGTAAAAAGCTTATGAAACCATTACCTACTAGAAGATCTTATAGATGCTTCCCTACATTATCTTCTAGGAAATTTATGGCCTTGGCTCTTATATTTAGATCTTTGATCCATCTTGAGTTAATTTTTGTATAAGGTGTGAGATGGTGATCCTATTCCATTCTTTTGAATATGGATATCCAGTTCTGCAAGCACCACTGGTTGAAGAGGCCATTCTTCCCCTGGGGAATGGGCTTGGTGGCCTTGCCGAATATCAGTTGACTGAATATGTGAGAATTAATATCAGTAATCTCAGTTCTGTTCCATTTTCAGTATGTCTATCCTTGTGCCAATACTATGCAGTTTTGAACACTTTAGCTTTGCAGAATGTTTTAAAGTCTGGTAGTGTGATTCCTCCAATTTCATTTTTCTTTTTCCATATCTCTTTGGCTATTTTGCACCCCTTGCCATACCAAATAAATTTCATAGTGAGCTTTTCCAATTCAGTAAAAAATGTTGTGATAATTTTTATTGGGATTGCATTAAATCTGTAAATCAGTTTGGGTAGAATAGATATCTTAATGAGGTTTAATCTTCCTATCCATGAACAGGGGATATTTTTCTATTTATTTAGGTCTTCTTTGATTTCCTTTAACAATGTTGGGTAGTTTTCTGCATACCAGTCCTTTACATCTTGAGTTAAGCTTATTCCTAGGTATTTGATTCTTTTGGTTGCTATTGTAAATGAAACTATTTTCTTGATTTCTTCCACAGTTTCCTCATTATTGGTGTACAGAAATGATAATGATTTTTGCACATTGATCTTATATTCTGCAACTATAATGAACTCATTTATCAGCTCTAGAAGCTTTGTTGTAGATTTCTTAGGGTTTTCTATGTATAGGATCATTTCATCTGTAAATAGTGAAATTTTTATTTCTTCCTTTCCAATTTGGATGCCTTTTATATCTTTTCCTTGCCTTAGGAGTCAAGTAGGTACTTCTAACACAATGTTAAATAAGAGTGGTGACAAGAGAAAAGAAGAAGAGTGCTATGAGTGAGCATGCTTGTCTTGTTCCAGTTCATAGAGGGAAAATTTTAGCATTTCTCCATTGAATATGATGTTATCTGTGGTGTAGTAGTGCTGATGCAAAATACCAGAAATCTGTTGGCTTTTATAAAGGATATTTATTTGGGGTAGAAGCTTACATTCACTAGGTCATAAAGTATAAATTACTTCCCTCACCAAAGTCTGTGCCATGTTTTGGAGCAAGACGGCTGCCAACATCTGCAAAGGTTCAGGCTTTCTGGGTTGCTCTCTTCCCAGGACTTGTTTCTCTCTGGGCTCAGCTGCTCTTTTCCCTCTGACAGGCCAGCTGTAGACTATCAGGCAAATGTTTCCTCTCTCTTCTCAGGGCCTCTGTGGTGTCTAATGGATCTTTCTCTCCTTCCTCACATATCTTCTTCTCCGTGTGTTTACTTCCCAGGCTCCAGGATCAAAATTCCAACTCAATCCTGTGCCTTGTCTTTTTCTCTTAGAGTACCCACCCATTAAGGGGGTGGGGACTCAACATCCTATTCATGTGGCTCAATCAAAGCCTTAATCATTATTTAATCAAGTGAAAGTGAAACCTCTAAATCCAATAGAATCTAATATGGCCAGAGGAACAAATTAGTTTACAAACATTATCCAATATCTATCTTAGAATTTATAAAAATAAAAATAAAAAAATTAAACTGCTACAATCCACCCTCTGAATTCCAAAAATACATTACAATATTCAAAAATCCTTCCATCAGTAACAATGCAAGTACAAAATCATATCACAATCAATTTAAAGAAACACAGTTTATCTTGGAGTAAAGTCCCATCTTGTTGGAGACTTCTGAAACTTACAAAACCATTTATCTGCTTCCAATGCACAAATGGACAAAGGATAAAATTTTCATTACCATAAGGAGAAATTGGGAGGGAAACATGAGTCATGGGACCGCTACAGTTCAGTAAACCTGCAGGGCATCCTCCATTCGATTTCAAAATCTGAGAGTCATTCTTAAGATGATGGTGTTTTTTTTACCCCGGGGCCATATGGGGACCCACACTTTCCATAGGTTGCCCAGTGGCCATTTTCTTGGTTCACCCTCATCAAACATCTGGGTGTCGACCAAGCTCCAGTCCTCACCCTCCAAGAACATGTGTGTGATTGCTGCAGCTTACCCAAACTTTGGGTTAGAGTATTAACCTCCTTAGTACAGTGAAGTGAAGACCACATTCTCCCTATCCTTTGGCATAGAGGCCCAACCCTCTCAGAGCAATGAGTTGGCAACCTGGCCTTCCTTAATCAATGGGGGACAGGTCCACTGCTCTCAGACCTATGGGGTGGTGACCTTAACCTCTAGAAGCTCTTTCTTCTTTTACAATATAGGTATTTATGGCTATAAATTTCCCTCTTGGCACTGCTTTTGCTGCATCCCATGGGTTTTGATACAGTGTGTTATCATTTTCATTTGTTTCAAGGTAGTTACTGATTTCTTTTGTGATTTCCTCTTGACCTGCCGATTGTCTGAGAGTGTGTTGTTTAAACTCCACATCTTTGTGCCTAATCAGTTTCTCTGCACCTTACTGATTTCCAGCTTGGTTCCTTGTGGTCAGAGAATTTAATTTGCATAATTTCAATATTTCCAAATTGTTGAGAGTTGTTTTGTGGCCTAGTATATGGTCTATCGTGGAGAATGATCCATGAGCACTCAAGAAGAATGTGCATCCTGCTGTATTTGAGTGTAATGTTCTGTATATGTCTATTAGGTCTATATCCCCTAATGTATTATTCATATGCTCTTATTCTTTATTGATCCTCTGTCAAGATGTTCTGTCTAATGGTGATAATGGTGTATTAAAGTCCCCTACTATAATTGTAGAGGTATCTATTTCTCCACTTAGTTTTTGCAATGTTTGCTTCATGTATTTTGCGGTGTGTGGTTACGTGCATAAAAGTTTATGATTGTTCTTTCTTCTTGATAGATCACCACTTTTATTAATATATAGTGTCCTTCTTTGCCTCTTACAAAAGTTTTGCATTTAAATAAAGTCTATTTTGTCCTATATTAGAATAGCTACCCTCACCCTTTTTTGATTATTGTTTGCATGTAATACTGTTTTCAACCATTCACTTTCAATTTCCTGTGCTCCTTGGTCTAATGTGAGTTTCTTGTAGACAACAAATCTGTGTCTCTTGATTGGAGAGTTTAATTGATTAACATTAAATGTCATTACTGCAAAGGCATTATTTACACTAGCCATATTTTCTTTAGGTTTATATAGTTCATATATTGTTTTTCCTGCTTTTTTATCTTTTTAGTTATTCTTACCAGTCATCTTCCTTTCTATAAACTCCTCCTACCCTCTCTCTTCTGTTATTTCCTTTCAACCTGCAGAAGTCTCTTTAGTATTTCTTGATGGGCAAGTTTCATTTTGACAAACACTCTTAATTTCTGTTTATCTGTGTATACTTTAAGTCTCCCTTATTTTTAAAAAATGAATAAATATTGATACATATTAATAAAGCATACAATTTATCTAAAGTGTTCAACCAATGGTATTTGGTATAATCACATAATTGTATGTTCATCATTTTAAACAATATAAAAGAATTTTCATTATTTCAATAATAATAATAAACAAAAAACAGATAGACAAACAAGAAAATTCTTCCCCTCTTAATATCTGTTTCCGCTGCTGTACATCGCTGCAATTTCTTGCTTTTCTTTCACAATTATTTACTTATAACAGTTTTATTGAGATGAATTCATATATCATATGATATATTCAAAGTGTATAATCAATGGCTTTTTTTAACTGTTAAAACTTCTTTATTGTAAAATTGGAAAATAAATAGAAAAATAGATGTAAAGAAATTGCAAATTTTAAAAGAGAGTGAAAGGCCAGGTTAGATTTAATATGATCAATTATAAAAAATAATGTAACAACAACCCTTTATATATAGAAATAATAATTCCAATATAATAGTAATTAATATAACTAATATAACTAATATTAATATAATTTTCAATGATCAAGACCATGCTGCAAAGACGGCAAAGGTAAGGAGCGGTAGGTGTAGGGTCTGGAACAAGCTCACCTTTAACTGCCACCATTAAAGTCACTGTCTCCTCAGGGCCATCCCAATCCAGGTTCCACATCTGCAGGAACCTGGACTCAAGCTACCTCATTCCAGACCGCAGGGCCCTTGCCCCAGGGAAGAACGGAAGTGGCCTGATCCATGCGTGAACCTTCAACCAGGAAGAGCCTCGGGTGACCCTTAACGTGGCAGGTAAGATTCTTAATTTCTTAATTAACATGGGATCCACTTATTTTGTCCTAGACTCCACTCCTGACTTCTCTAGCCTCAGTTATGCCTAGTAAGGGGAGTGACTGGGGAATCAATAGCAAGGCCGTTTAGCAAACCTTTCCCTTGGCTCTGGTCTATGATGAAAAGTTTCCTGGTTATTCGTAGCTTCCTGACTATCCCATTACAACACTCCTATCCTCCCAGCGAAAAAGTCTCACAGGGCTTTATTGCTTTTGGGAGTTAACTAATGGGATGCAGGCCCCAGAGCAGCCCCAATTCCAGTGTCGTTGGGGGCAGGGCTTCTCTGGGCCCTTAGCTTTGTACCTTGCAGCTACCCAGGGATTTTTCTGAAGGAAAGAACATGGAGGGTCCTGCATGAGGTTTCTGCCATAAGCAGACCCTGGGAGAATTGAGTGAAGGTGCTTCTAAAGTCAGCTCTTTACCTAAGATAAGTATGGGTGTAAATTCTCTCTTCTGTTCTAAGCTGTATTTGCTTTAACTTTGTCAGTCTGTTTGTGCCAAGGAACTCGTAAGTCAGACTTGGGGTTTGCCTGTTACAAATTGGATAACAATAAAAGGTAACCTCAAAATGAGTCTTTAAATGTCAATACTATTTTGCATTTGTATTTGATGTACAAATCACATGGAATTAGTTCAACTGCAGGAAAAGCAGAAAAACTCAGAAATGTTTTTACTAATAAAATTGTTTTAATTGTTGAGTTAATAAATGAAAGTGCCCAATTTGTTTTTTTTTTTTATTTTTTTTATTTTATTGAAGCATATCATCCATCCATGAACATACATACACAATAAGTGTGTAGTAAAAGTTGCGAACTTACAAAACAAACATGCGTAACATCATACAGGGTTCCCAGACATCACCCCAAAATGAATGCTTTGCATTGTTGTGAAACATTTGTTATAAACTATGAAAGAATATCATCAAAGCATTACTACTACCTATAAACCATATCTTACATTTGGTGTATTTTTCACAACCCACCCTATTATGATTATTTTTAAAATAAATCTTTATTACAAAAGTTGTTATCTCACAAAATAATCATGAACATGTGTAAAATTTCCATACAACACCCCTTCAACAACATACCACACCATGGTGGAACATGTGTTACAGGTTATGAGATAATTTCATCAGACTATTAACACTAACCATGGTCCATAGCATTCATTTGGTACACTTTTCCCATACCAACCCCCCCCCATTATCAACACAGTAACTGTTTGGCATTGATGTGAGAATATTACAGTATTTCTGTTAACCACAGGCCATAGACCAAACCAATCATATTTTTCCCATGCTTCTCCACATTCCCACCACCCTGCAATAGTGACATACATCTGTTCTAGTTCACTGAAGAAGACTCTTGCATCTGTATCATCAACCACAATTCTTCCATCTCTGCTTTAACTGTGTTGTTCAGTACCTAGATTATTCTCTAGCTTTCTTTCAATTGACATTTAAGAATTCCATTTAAGATGGGAATTAAATCTTCTTTGAATTGGTAGAAATCATCTGTGAAACCACCTGGTCTTGAGCTTTTCTTTTTGCAGAGTTGTTTGATGACTGTTTCAATCTTTTTACTTGTGATTGGATTCCTGAGGTCGGTGTAGGGTGTTTGTACCTTCCTAGGAATTTTTTCATTGTGTCTGCATTGCTTAATTTATTTGAATACAGTTGTTGATAGTATCCTCTTTGTCTTTTATTTCTGTGGCTCAGTAGTAATGTCCCTGTTTTCATTTTTTATTTCATTTACTTCCATCTTCTTTCTTTTTCACCTTTGTCAGTCCAGCATAGAGTTGTCAGTTTTGTTAATCTTCTCAAAAAACCAACTCTTCACTTTGTTTATTCTCTCTATTGTTTTCTAGTTCTCAATGTCATTTATTTTGGCTCTGATCATTGTTATTTCATTCCTTCTTCTTGCTTTGGGATTAGTTTGCTGTTCTTTTTCTAGTTCCTCCAGCTATGTAGTCTGGTCTTTGATTTTAGCTCTTTCTTCTTTTTAAATGTAAGCATTGAGGACTATAAATTCCCCTTCAACACTGCCTGAACTGCATACCATAGGATCTGATATGTTGTGTTCTTATTTTCACACATCTTGAGATATTTATTGATTTCTCTCAAAATTTCTTCTTTGGCCCACTGATTATTCAAGTGTATTGTTTAACCTACATATATGTGTAAATTTTCCTTTTTTCCAACTATTGTTGATTACAGCTTTATTCCATTATGCTCAGAGAAAGTGCTTTGTATAATTTTATCTTGTTGAATTTATTGAGATCTGCTTTATGACCTAATATAGGATCTATCCTGAAGAAAGATCCATGAGCAATTGAAAAGAATGTATATCCTACTGTTTTGGGGTAAAATGTTCTGTATGTATCTATTAGGTTTAATCCAGTTATCATATTATGGAAGCTTTCTGTTTCTTTATTGATCCTCTACCCAGATGTTCTATCCCATGCTGAGATTGGTGTATTGAAGTCTCCAACTATTATTGTAGAGAAATCTATTTCTCCTGTCAGTTTTGCAAGTGTTTTGGTTCATGTATCTTGGGGGATCGTGGTTAGGTGCATATACATTTGTGATTGTTATTTCTTCCTGGTGAATTGCTTCTCTTATTAATATGTAATATCCTTGCTTGTCTCTAAAAAGTTTGATTTTTTTGACAAATAATTTTATTCGTACATATTAATAAGGCATAAATCCATCCAAAATGAATAATCAATGCTATTTTGTGTAGTCACATAGTTGTGCATTCACAATTTCAATCATTATCAGAATATTTTCATTATTCCAATAATAACAACAAATAATTAGCAGTCAAAAAAACAAAAATAAAACAAGCCTCATCACCTGTCAATCTTCTCCTGCCATACAGAGCTGCAACTCTCTTTCCATCTCTCTAGTTTATTTGTATTTATATTTTGTAAAACCAGTCATATATGCATTACTACCTGTATTCATATTTCACATGAGATTTCACTGTTATAAAGTCCCATGCTTACAATTTTTTCAGCTTTCCTTCTATTAATATAACTGTTCTTAGACTTTCCCATTTCCCTACTCTCATACCTACACTCTGCTAGTCAAAAATACTCTAATGTTCTTTTATCATTTCTATTCATTTCCAAAGATTTACAAACACCGTTTTTTACCAATTCTGCAATTAAACCTCACCTTTCCATTCTCTACCCTCCTTCTGATTTCTAGTGTGCTATATTCTAATTATTAACTCCATGAGTTTACAAATTATATTTAGCTCATAATAGTGCAATCATGCAGTATTTGTCCTTTTATGTCTGGCTTGCTTCACAGAACATAATGTCCTCCAGGTTCATCCATGTTGTCTTATGATCCATGACTTCATTTCTCCTTACTATTACATAATATTTCATCATTAATACACCACAATTTTTTCAACCATTCATTGGTTGATGGACACCTGGGTTGTTTCCATCTTTTGGCAAATGTGAATAATGCCATTATGAACATCAGTAGGTAGATGTCTGCTTGTGTCACTGCTCTCAGTTCAACTAGGTATATACCTAGTAGTGGTATTGCCAGATCACATGGCAAGACTATATTCAACTTCTTTATGAACCCCCAAAGAGTTCTCCACAGTGGCTGTACTAATCTAAATTCCCACCAACAGTGAATAAGCATGCCTATCTCTCCACATCCTCTCCAACACTTGTAGTTTTCTGACTTGTTAAAAATATTATAAATTTTATTTTTAAAGTGATTTTAGATTACAGAAAAGTTACATCAAAATTATGAAGGACTCCCATGTACCCCCCTCCCTCTCCCACATCACAGCATATTTTATAAAAATGTAGCAGTACACTTTTTTATGATGTATATGTAAAATCTGTTCATTTAAAAAAATGTACATTTAAAAAAATGACTCACTTGTAGTAAGGACTAACCTACCTAGAGGGACAATTGAAAAATATAAAACCATCATTGGGACATTTTTCAGTACTTCACACATCTAACAAATACTGAAGGAGGCAACTACCATTGCTATAACTTCTTTAAAGCCAAAAACTTAAGCACAAATCAGAATTAAGAGAAACTTCAGAATGTTCACCTTTGCATTCATTTTTCACTGAAGTTTAGAAGATTCCACATATAATAAAACCACAATTTTGAATAAAAATGAATATTAAAAACATTTAAGCCTGTGACAAACTTACTCTATAGAAGCAAGGAAAACAGAGTGAATAGAAACAGCAGTATATTTCTAGGAGAAAAAGCAATCACTTATTTCCTTTATCATAAAATAAAAGTCAATGAGTCAGGAAGCAGATGTGGCTCAAGCCATTGGGCTTCCACCTACCAATTAAAGGTCCTGGGTTTGGTTCCCAGTGCCTCCTGAAGGAGGCGAGCTGGAGCAGCAGGCAGGCGTGGAGAGCCAATCCAATAGGATGATGCAACAAAAGACACAAAGAGAAAAGACAATGAGAGACACAACAAATCAGGGAGCTGCAGTGGCTGAAGTGATTGAGTGCCCCTCTTCCACATGGGAGTTCCCAGGTTCCATTCCCTGTGCCACCATGAAAAAGTCAATGAGTCAACATTTTAACATTTTAATAACAGTGACCAAGTTATTTTCTATTCAAGAATTTGCTTTTCAAGTTGTGTCTTTAAAATGTATCCATCCATATATTTGCATGAAACTAAATTTATACATCAAAAACATGCTCAGAATTCTAATCTTAAATATAAACCATAACTTATCGAAACATAATCCAAATACTACACAGTAATGCTACCATTTGGATTTATATGCTTCATTGCAAAGACTTATCTTACAAACAGGCGTTTTGCCCTGTTTCTCCAGAATAAGTGTCCCTGTGTCTAAAACTTTAAATGATAATAAAAAAAGACAGATTCAAATAATACATGCTAAGCATTTTCCTTCATTGGGCTTTGATAAAGTCTTCTCCAAATCTCTCACCCTTGTTTTTTCCTTTCAGGCTGCAGTATCCCATTTAGTATCTCCTGCGAAGCTGGACTTTTGGTAACATATTCTATCAATTTTGTTTGTCTCTGAAGACTTTGAACTCACCCTGGTTTTTGAAAGAGAGCTTTGTGGGATGCAGGATTCTTGGCTGTCGGTTTTTCTCTTTAAGTACCTTAAATACATCATACCACTTTGTTCTCTACTGCATGGTTTTTGATGAGAGGTTGGCACTTGATCTTATTGAGTTTCCCATATATGTGATGCTTTGCTTTTCTCTTGCTGCTTTCAGAATCCTCTCTTTATCTCTGATATTTGTCATTCTGAATAGTAGGTGTCTCAGGGTAGGCCTATTTGGATTTATTCTGTTTGGGGTGTGTTGTCCTTCTTGGATATTGATATTTATGTCCTTCATAAGGGTTGGGAAGTTCTCAGTCATTATTTCCTCAAATATTCTCTTTGCCCTTTTCCATTCTCTTCTCCTTCTGGAATGCCAAACATTCGAATGTTTGTACATTTTGCATTGTCATTCAATTCTCTGAGAATCCATTCCAGCATTTCCATTCTCTTCTCTTTCTGTTCTCCTGACTTTTCCAGTTTGGATGTACTGCCCTCGAAATCACTAATTTTGTCTTCAAGCAGTTAACGTCTGCTCCTATATGCCTCTAATGTATTTTTAATCTCATCCATTGTGTCTTTCATTCCCAGAAGGTCTGTTACTTTTCTTTCCAGGCATTCAAATCGTTCTTTATGTTCTCTGAGTGTCTTCTTAATATCCTTTATTCCTTTAGTCATATTTTCTTTAAATTCTTTGAAGTGAATTAGAAGAGTTGTGTGGTTATCACTTATTAGTTATATTAAATCCTGTTTCTCTTTAGGATATTTTTTCTCTTCTTTTGGCTGGGCCATCTCTTCCTGTTTCCTAGTATGGCTTGTAATTTTTTGCTGATGTCTAGGCATCTGAATATGTTGATATATTTACTCTGATGGCTAATTTCTCTCCCTTGCCTATTATGGTTTTTTTCCACAGCTTTTCTTTGATATTTGGTTCAACTTATTCTGTCTTTAAAATTGCCCAGCTTAAGTTTTCAAAATCAGCTGAGGGACTCACTATGGGTTGCAGATATTCTCCCAGGGTTGGATACAGAGAGCAGCAGTTTTTGTCCATGAAGTTTTCAGACAGGCCAGCAGATGGCATGAGTTGACACACCTTTCCAAGGAAGTGTTTCAGTCTGGGCTTTCTTGTGTTCCTGTGTTGAATCTCCAAATCAGAGGTTCAAAGCATGCTCTGCTGGCCAAATTCATTGAATAAAAGCACCCCAACCCCTCTCCCTTTCCCTTTAAACAGCCGACAGGGAAGAAGATGTCTATTCCCCTCTCAGTTGACTACAGTGAGACAGGGTTTTACCCCAGCTTAATATCTTATGAGTGGGGAGGGGATCCCTTCCCAGCTGCCACTGGGGATTGGTAACTCACGTTTGTCATTCCAGCTTCTTTGGCTCTCTGTCCCTTGCCCTCCTGGGAGTTCTGTAGCACTATCCTCATCTGCTGACCCCCAAAGCAGGTCCCCCAGACAGCTTTTGGTTCTTTCCCCATAGTTTTGTGATAGCATTCAGTCCTGCCTGTCAGTCTGTTGACATCTTCCAACAGTTTGACTTTAAAGCCTATTTTATCTGATATAAATATAGTTACTCTAGGGTTTTTTGTTTACTTCATGAGAGGAATATATCTCTCCAACCTATTGGCATCCTTCAGTCTCTTGTGCAGAGCATTCAGATGGCTCATATTTTCTTATCCATTCCACCAGTCTGTGTCTTCCTTGAGGAGTTTAATCCATTAATATTCAATGTTATTACTATAAAGGCAGTTTTTATTTCACTCATTTTTAACTTCAGATTTGATCGGTCATATTTTATTTTCATCACTATTTTGACACTTTAAGTTACTTTTACTGAGATAATCTTCATTTCTACACTCTCTTCCAAGCCACTCTCTCCTATTTTTATTTTCAGGAAGTAGCACTCGCTTTAGTATTTCCTGCAAAGCCAGTTTCTTGGTTACAAACACTGTCAGTTTCTGTTTATCTGTGAAAATTCTAAACTTGCCCTCATCTTTAAAAGACAATCTTGCCAGATATAAAATTTTGGCTGACAGTTTTTCTCTTGCAGTATCTTAAATATATCATACCACTGCCGTCTTGCCACCATGGTTTCAGATGAGATATTGGCACTTAAATATATTGGGTATCCTTTGTATGTTATACATCGCTTTCTCTTGCTGCCCTCAGAATTTTCCCTTGTTCTATGGCATTTTACATTCTGATTAGTATGTGTCTATTTGGATTTATTCATATAAGAGTACATTGTGCTTTTTGGACTTGGATATCTATGTCCTTCAAAAGGGTTGGGAAATTTTCTACTATTATTTCTTCAAATATTCCTTCTGCCACTTTTACCTTTTCTTCTCCTTCTGAGAAACCCATTACAAGTATGTTTGCATATCCCTTGCTGTCATTTAGCTCCCTGCAACCCTGTTTAATTTTTTCCATTCTTTTCTTCATGTGTTCTTTTGTATGGTTCCTTTCAGAGGCCATGTCTTCAAACTCATTGATTCTGGTTTCTGCCTCCTCAAATCTGCTATTATATGCCTCCAATATATTTTTCATTTCATTTACTGTGCCTTTCTTTCCCATAAGGTCTGTTTTTTAAAATATATGCTTTCAAATTCTTCTTGTGCTCACCCAGTGAATTCTTAATATGCTTACTCACTTTAGCCATCTCATTGAATTTATTAAGGAGATTTGTTTGAACATCTATGATTAGTTTTCTCAAATCCTTTATGTCACCTGCAGTTCCTTTAACTGGGCCATATATTTCTGTTTCTTGGTACAGATTGTAATTTTATGTTGGTGTCTTGGCATCTCACTTACTAGATGTATTTATTCGTTATTCTTTCTGGCCTTTTCTTCCTTGCTGTTTGTATAGTAGGAGCTGAGGATGTAGTTAGCTCTGTGATCTGTGGAGGTTGAAGCTGCCTGTGTTGTGCCAGGTACCAATGAAGTTTTTCCCACCTTTCGCCTATGCCAGGAATAGGTAGAAAGCCAAGGCTGGATGTAATAATCCAAGTTTTACTGGCCAAGACCATCTGTAGTTGCCTGGAGACACTGATGAAGCTTCAAGGTCCTTCCACCCAATGCCTGGGGTGGGGATATAGCTGCAGGTGTGGACAGCAATCTCTGCCATGTGGGTTGAAAATGAACCATTGCCCAGGTAGACTGAGGTAGTTCTTGCCCAGCTCTTCCCCAGGTGGGGTGGGTCCTCTGGAGTGCTCCACAATCTACTTCTTATTGGCCAAATGCACCTGCAGTTGCCCTAGAAGCTGAGGGAGTTCTATCCCTGCTGCCCTTTAGGGGGTGGGAATGGAACCACCATCACTGAACAGTTAAGTATTTGTGGGCTAAAAGTGCCTGCCATTGCCTGGAGAGGTTGAGGAAACACTAGGTCCCGCCTATGCTACTGGGTGGCTGAGGTGGATCCAGAAGTCCCAAAAAGTTCAGCCCTCTTAGACAAAAGTACCTGCTGTTGTCTGGAGAGGCTGAGGAAACACCAGCACCCTCCTATCCTATTAGGGGACAGGGATGGAGCTGCAGTTGTCCTACAACTCAGTCTATGTGGGCCCAAAACACCTGCAGTTACCCAAGAGGCAAGGGAAACACAGTCCCTCTCTTGTCCTATCAGGGTGGGGGTAAAGCCTCAGGCACCAAACAGTAGATTTTCTGGAGGCCAAAAGTGCCTGAACTTGCCCTTAGAGGCTGAGGAAACACCAGCTCCCTCCTATCCTATGGTGGGGGCAGAGGTGGAGATGAAATCAGAGATAAGCACCACATGAGTTCATGTGGTTTGAAAACTTCTGCAGTTGTCCAGAGATGCCAAGGAAACACAGCTGCTCTCCTATCCTATTTGAGTGCATGGGTGGAGCCCTAGGTCTCCAACTATTCAGTCTGTGCCAGCTGAAATCCCCTGCAGTTATCCAGAGTGACTGGTGCAGGTTCCCCCAGGCTCCTTCTTGCCTGAGGTGGGGCTGGAGCTTAGGCTAGGGCTGTGATCTGATGTTGGTGGAAAGAAGCTGGTCCCTAACTTCACTACAATTTTAAGTAAGCCCCACTTCCCTTCATGACAGGGGTGGAGTTAAAATGGTGGCTACTGGCCTCTTTCTGACTTGGACAGGTTCACACATTAGCTGTTTTAGGATTATATTTTGAGCAGCTGAGTTTACTAAACAGTTGCTGAAGTCAGCGGCAAACTATCTCTTCCTCCCTCATTTTTGGCTGGATATTCCAACTCCATGGACAGAATAGCTCCCAAGGTGGCTTACACTGCCAGTGGAGTATGGGCACTGTCCTCCACAGTGTGGAGTGCTCTACTCATGAATCTTCACTGAAGATGAGCAGTCTCCTCTTTATCTACTTTCAAGGATGTTGCAGGATGCCCTTTTTGTTTCCTAGGGCCCAAACAGGTGCTTAATAAGAAGCTCTGGGTGATTACTAACTGCCCATTAGGACAGCCTGACTCTTGGAGATCCTTACTCTGCTGCCGTCTTGCTCCTCAGGAATCCCAATTTGTTTTTAAAGTAAAAACTTACCAGAAACTGTAAGTCATAGTTAAGATCATTACATAGATGCCTTTATATTATATAACACCAGAAAGATAATAATTCAAATTACTATAACTGGGTGGATGTAGCCTAGACCTACTATTGTTATGGTAATCTTAGACTAATTTACCTTTGTCTGTGGTTACTTCAGGTCTAGCCTCTCCCTTGTGTATGCTTGCTACAGTAATGCTAATTATAAACTGAACTTACCTTTGATTCTGGTTATTTTGAGACTAGCATCTCTCCTAGACCTACTTCTTTGATGGTAATTCTAAACTGAGTTTGCCTTTGCTTATAGCTATTTTAAGACTGGCCTCACCCTTAGGTGTACTAACTCACATTTGTAATGATAACTACTCTATTCTTCCCTGTTTGAATCCATAGAAGTTTCTGCTGCTCATGGCTTGGGCCTTGGGGTTGGACATCCTGTCTTCCAGTCCAGTGGCTGGCAGAGTCCTGTTATCTCCAAGGACTGGTAAGTGGGGGAACTCCCACCCTGAGCATCAAGAATTCTGAAAGCAACAGTTCATGAGAAAAGTAGTTTTCCTTGAGACTTCAACGACCTTGGTGAGTATATACTGGAATTTGTGTTGCTCATCCATGGTCTGTCAAAGTCAAAATGGGTAATAAGCTGAGCTCTGAAGTAAGGGAAAATGTAGATTGCATTTTTTGAAACAATTTACTGAAGTATATCGTTCTTACATGAAGATACATAACAATAAATGTTCAGTAAACATCATGAACTTACAAAACAAACATGCATAACAACATACAGGGCTCCCACACATCACCCCCCACCAAACACCCTGCCTTGTTGTCAAACATTTGTTAACAAATCATGAAAGAGCATCATCAAAGTATTACTACCAACTATGGTCCATATCTTCCTCCCCTATACATTTTTTAAGGATTTATTTATTTATTTACTTTTATCCATTTTTACCTGTCCCCCCCCATTATTGCTGTTTCTGTGTCCATTCACTGGGTGACTCTGTGTCTGTTTCCTGCCCTCTTTTCTCATGCTTCTCCTCCTGTCTTCACTGGGATTTGATCCTTAGAACCTGCGACATGGGAGAGAGGTGTCCTATGGCCTGCGCCACCTTAGTTCCTGGTTTTATAGTGCATCTCATCTTGGCTCTCCCTTGTGTCACTCTCCTGTTACATCATCATCTTGCTGCGTGGCTTGAAGGGCCTGGTGGCTCACCCGCACATGGGGCCTGGCAGCATACCCATGCACCAGGCCTGGTGGCCCATGCATCTTGTATATTTTTAAAAATTTTAACCAGGAGGTCCTGGGGATTGAACCCATGTCCTTCCATATGGGAGATGGACACCCAACCACCTGAGCCACATCTTTCCCCCTGCTATATCTCTTAAGGTTGATTAAAGATACCCAATGTTTACAGTCTTTTCCCATACAGGATGGTCTTATATAAATCAGGCTTAGTTTATCACCAGAATTCCAAAAACTGGACCTAGGAAGGAAAACTGGGTCTGGGGACACATGCAAGGTTTCTAATATAGCATATGTTTAACCTACCCTGATTATCACAAATTCAGGACAGCGAGAATATTCACATTGTAGATTGCATTTTAAAGCACTGGGAACAATTTGGTTATAAGCTCATAACTAAAGGACAAATTCTTGCACAAAACTGTGTGGTCACATTGCAGCTTCAATAGAAATAGCATTCCAACTGATCTTTTGACCATAATGTTATTTTACAATTAGCTTTATTTTGTAAGTGAATGAAAATTAGTAGCATTACTAAGTTGTGTTTTTCTTTGTCTAACCCTCTATTTGTGTCTATTTCTACAGTGTGTCTTCCTACATAGGGATGATGATATCAAATTAACAAAGGAAAATCTTAAAAGAGCTTCATTCAAATTGTTAAAAATTAAATATATGCTTATATATGTGAATAAATAATTTTTGAGCCCAAATTAGGCTAAGTGGGTTGGAAAGGTGATATGGAAATGTGAATATAAATAATACTGGAAAAGGGGAAAAGGTTTTCCTAAACTCTTTGACCTACTCAGTCTCCAGGGCCTCATCTTTGCAAGAGCTATGAGGGAATGGCTAGGATTGCCAAGGTAGGGAATTGAAAGTTTAGCCTGAAGCTCTATCTTCTAGGCAGGGGAATTAAGAACCATAGTTTGTCCAGTAATTCCCCAATTTAAACATTTTAGCAGCCTTAAAATGAGAGTAATTTTAATCTATTGTCAAATTACAGTAAGTAAAGGAAAAAGTCCTTGAAAGCTATGGACTTTTCTAAATTATGATTGAAACAAATTAAACAATTATACTATATTCCAGAACCTAGAAGTCAGTATACTTTAAAGGTCATCCACAGTTTTATAATTTTATTAAAGAAAAAAGAGGTTTTAGCCTCTGGTGAAGGAAAGAAAAAAGAATATTCCTTGAAGAAACTATACTTGTTTCCATTTTATTTAGCTTTGGTGTAATCTCTCTAGGATTATAGGATCTTAATTAAATCAATAAGGATTATATGTATTAAAATTTTAAGATATTGAAAATTGCAAGTTTGTGTTTAATGAAATGTAGATCTGTACTAAAGTGAAAGGACTAGTTTTCACAGAACAGAATGAGGAATGTAAGACAAGACTTAAATGGAATAAAGTAAATTTCATGGGTTGCTAATTGTACTTTAATGAGCTTATTTAAAAGTAAAACAGCTAGTCTATGTGGTTATGTTTAATTATCAGGAATTTGCAAAAGAATTGTCTAAACTGAAGTAATTAAGTGGCTATTTAATTAGTAATTAAAAACCTACAGTGTTTGATGATAACAAGATGTAGCTTCATAAGAAGAAACCCATCAGAGGCAACCTCAATAGGCATATTCAAGTGGTAAGGAACAATTAACTTGATTCCTTTGGGAATCATAGATTTCCATAAAATAATGGAGAAAGTAATTTTTCCTGTACTGCTTAAGTAAAATACCTGTTAATTAATGTAATCAAGGTAAAGGTGTAAAATTGAAAAGTAACATACTAAATAGTTATGTTCATTTAATATGTTACAAACTACATTTGAAGTATTTACAAAGTATATAAAATTTAAAAGAGATAGAGTTCAGTATTGTCAAACTCTCTTGTGCATTGAAACCAAGCCAAAATACCGTGCATGGTGCCTCTCCATTTGAGTTGTTGGCTACGTCAGTCACTATGACCCTTAAAATAATAAAGGTATCAACCACACCTGGACATGCCCCTGAAGTGGATGGAGACTACGTTGCATTTTCTGACACCGGCAGCAGATGGTGTTGGCTCAATATGGCCAGATTTACAATGGACATTGCTTCCAGACTGGCTCTATTTCATAGTGCTGAAAGGGTGCTATGCACCAGGCTGATGAAACACTGGAATTTACCTCCAAGTGCCAACAGTGCGGTAGCTTGCTGGCTGTGTGAAAGACATACCAAGTGGAGTAATAATTACCAGAGTAATGTGAGAACTTAAATAAACACATCAACATAATGCCAACATTATGGCCTGCTTCCATGGGGAGACAACAGGTATGGTATTACAAACCTGGAGCTTAGATCTATTAATTGCAGCTCAAAGAGGAAATTATGCATTAATTATTGCATTTATTAGTATTAAGTACTGTCCGATCAATATGATATCTCTTCTATTCTAGATCATATACAGAAGGATATTGAACATGATAAAACCCTTAGTAAACTTAAATCATTTTCTAAGTAGTTAATTAACGTGCCTATAAGATAAAGGAATGACTCTCTTTAGTACTGTCTTTACTTTACTTGCCATATGCTTGTCTTGTTGCTGCATATACTGTCTTTGTGAGTTTATGTCTAGGGCAGTGCCTCGCTTCATACCTCTCCTAGCTATCCTAGGCACAACCAACACTGTGGGAACTGGGGTTGGCTAATTATACCAAACCCAGCACGTCTACCACAATCTCTCCCTAGAGTTTACCAACAGCATAAAAGAACTGAAGGAAGAATGCTGTTTCCCATCAACTTTGGGAGGATGCAGCCTCTGAAGGCACCTGGCTTTTCTCGCTCCCATGGTTCAGGGTGTCATAGCTGGCCCCCCTTTTTTGGTTCCACTTATGAGCATCTTCTCTACCCTTTTAGCAGTACTATGTATTTTCAAAATTCTAATTAAGTTTATTTCTTGCAGAATCAACAGCATCCAAAACAAGATATTATTCACACAGGGATTTTATTCAGTTCAAAACATGGTGCTGGACCCATCT
>JAQZBX010035195.1:0-24662 GCA_029593785.1 Cabassous unicinctus
AAAAGCCAACTCAGGAGAGCCAATGTGGCTCAGTGGTTGAGTGCCAGTTTCCCACTTACTAGGTCCCTGGGTTCATTCTCCAGCCCCGGTACCTCAAAAATAGAAATAAAAATAAAGGAAAAAAAAAAGTCATGGACTGAGTCTTAGGAGACATTCATGATTTGGGAACAAGTATCTCGGGCAGGGAAGCAAGAGGGATATGGAGCAAAAAAGGTCACAGAAGCTAGAGGGAGAAAGTTTCAACAGAGGCCTCCTTAATGGGGTCAGGGAGCAAGAAGGTTAAGGAAGACAAATTCTGAATTAGACCCTGGATCTGATCAGGACAGGGACACTGTGAGGAACGGAATACGTCAGTGGCAGAGAGAGTGTGTAGTACAAGTGAACAAGTGATTTAGTTGATTCACTGAAAAGGATACAGGCTGAAGGGTAACAGGGCCTTTAATTTGTTTCCAAACAATGGAGAGGGAAAGAATGGGTTGAAGAGGGAAGCCGTGGAGAAGGGACGGAACAGGCTTCCTTGCACAGGTTACCAGTCTACTCAGGTTAGCCAGTCTACTCAGAGGCCCCAAATAAGGACAAGAGGGTAGGTGCCGGGGGTGTTAGGAGTCCCCTAGCACACACGGCCTCTCGTGTGTTAGACTCTCCTCCTCAGACCTCACTCTTTCTCCTACCCTGTGGCAGAGATTTTGGACCCAGAGTCAGACTGAAGGAACTGAGGGGCCCCAATGCCTTTTCCCCATCTGCTCTTGTCCTGCTCTATGGCTGTACTACCCAATATGGTAGCCAGCAGCCACATGTGGCTATTTGAAAGAATTAAAATGAAATAAAACGAAAAACTCAGTTCCTCAGCCATACTAGCCACCTTTTGAATGTTCAATAGTCTCATGTGGCTAGGGGCCACTGAGTGGAGCAGCACAGATATAGACCATTTCCCTCACCGCAGAAAGTTCTACTGGACAGTGCCACTCTAGTCTTAGTGGTATTTCATCTCCTCTTCTATCTTAGGGATGTTTAGTTCTTTCTATCTTACAAAAAGTTCACATTCCAGTCCTCTGACACTGAGCCTCCCAGGTCCCGGTGAGAAGAGACCATAGCGTGGCTATAGGGGAAGAGGTTTCTTGGCTGGCTGGGACTGAGTTGCCCTCCTCTTTTAATTGTACTTCCTTTAACCTCCAAGCAGGCCCACAAGCTTGTACCTTCTGTTGGGTCTGCTTAGGGGTAAATGTAGTCACGTCCGAGGGGAAGACACCTCTGCTGGCCTCCTGTTTGCTGCCCTCCAAACAGAAGGGCTCCACTAGCCAATCTCCCTGAATTTTTACCTCTTCTCTTTTTTCCTTCTCCACTCCACTACCTTTCGCTCTCCCCCATCACCCAGGGCAATTTGTCTGTGTTTTTCTTGTTTCTTAGTGAGAAACACAAGCAGTTGCCTGATGCCTCAATACCTAGGGAAGATTGTCAGGCATTCTGGGACATCTCCTGGTTAGCGGGAAGCAGAAGGTGACAGAGCTGGAAAGGACTAGGACATCTTCTAAGTCAACTCCCTCATTTGACAGAGATGACTGTGGCTTACTTTGTTACTTAAAAGATGGGAAGCAGCCCTGGAAGACAGGAGGCAAAAGTTAAAAGGCATTCTATCTTCAAGACACTCTAGTGCACAGCCAGGGGGGAATCCAACTGAACTGCATTCCTGGGAATGTTCCTGTACTTCTCTGCCTTTGTGCCCTTTCCCAGATAGCATTCCTTTTACGGAAAATGCAAAGAACTGGGTCCGTGGATTTCCTTCCATGTAGAGGGAAATGGGCAACTGCTGGACATTGTTAGGGAGAGAGACAAGTGAACTCTTCTCAGTGGAACTTCCACTCAAAGGAAGCAGCCTGATTCTCCCTCTCGAGTTCCTTTCTTTGGCCATTCCTTCTCCTACCACTGCTCGTTTGGCTATTCTCAGGAGGGCGGGGAGAGTAAGGATGGAGTTCTAGTTTGAGCCCCAACCATAACATGCTTCAATCTTCACAATAAAGTAGTAACTCAGCTTGCTGAAATTCCTTCTGGAGCAGGTGGTTGGGGAAAACTCTGAAGTGGGAATTCTGGAAATCTGCAGACAGATGATTGTCTAGTACAAGTATCCCACTCCTGCTCTTTCTTCTCTGGGAAGAGGTTCAAACATAAAAACCACACCTTTGATTTAGAAGATGTATGCCTCTCACCATGTCAGGACAATTCAGGCAGCCCTGAGCTCTCTGGAGGTAGGTGCAGAGGATGGGCAACTGAAATCTAGGAAGACTTCTATAGACTCCTCTGTACTGCCCCTAACAGATCTGACTCTCTCTGGATTTGACAAGCCTTAGAATCAAAGGAAGAAATTCACGATTGCTTTACTTTGTCCAAAGGCCACTGGGCTGAAGAGAGTTATCTGGCAAGGTCTTTTTTAAAAAGATTTATTTTATTTATTTATCCCCCCTTGCAGCTTGTGCTCACTGTGTCCATTTGCTTTGCATTTTTCTATGTCTGCTTGTCTCCCTTTGTTGCATCATCTTGCGCTAGCTCACTGCACTGCAGTGGGCCAGCTTGCCTTCACCAGGAGGCCCCAGGAATTGAACCCGGGGCCTCCCATATAGTAAACGGGAGCCCAAACAATTGAGCCACAGCCGCTTCCCCTGGCAAGTTAACATGGAAGTCAAAGGAGCTTTTCCCAAGTCTTGTCTGGGCTCCCCAAGTCCCAATCCCACTCCTTCCCATAAGCCTTTCTAACCCGTTCCTCAGCCACTCCTTTCCACTAGTAGTAACTCAGGAGAAAGGTCTTGTTTAAGCAGTCAGGGGGCCAGCCAACTCAGAAGCAGCATGTCCTAAAATGGTCAAAGAAAACTCCACAGGTTTGGCTGGAGCTCAGCTTCTAAAGGAAGGGGGTGGAAGCTGCAGGGAGGATGAGTCTAACTTCCCCATCAACCCGCCCCAAACCTCAGGCCCAAGATTAACCCCCTTTTTGCCGACTACTTACCATTCCACAGGACCTCCAGTGAACGGGGGGACAATGGAATAGCCTTGTTCTCTTTTAACACAGGGCTGACGTATGAAGCTAAGTAAGGTACAGATGTCCAGATCTAGTACAGGAAAAAGAGGGAAATGGGGAATGAGCAAACAAGACTGATCACACACTCATCAATATCATCTGTAAGGCGTAGCTCTTTTCCCTTTTCCTTTCCTTAGCACCATATTTCACTCTGTGTACAACTGATTCCTGAGGCTCCCACTGATACCCTGGAATGCTCCCTGTGGCAACAAGTCAAGGAGCCAGAGGCAACGGCTGTTTCTGGGATGGGAGATAAGAACCAGAGCACCCTGGAAGGCCCAAGCTCTCCTCAGGTCCCAGTTCCTCTCTACCAGTAGTTTGGGAGCTTCGATCACAGTGTTGAGCCTGCTTTTTCATTTGTAAAACAGATACCAGCCAGGTCAACTACATGAAACAAATGAACATTTATTAAGCACCTGCAAGGTGCCAGGCAACATTTTGGGCATTTAGTCCCCTCCCTTAGGCCCTCCCTACAGGGTCCCACGGCCCTGCCAACACCTGTTCACCTTGGCTGCATTGACGAGTCTCCAAGCATTCAGCAGGCCGAAACCATGCTGGTGGCTATGGCTGAAGCCCGCCTCATTGGTGACCCAATCTGCATGGCGATCCTCATACTGGAAGGACAGAGGTCCCAGTTAGTCCTTTGTATTTCCAGTGAAACCTTACTAACCTATCCCTGTTTCCTTGCCTGCCCAGGTGCTGATCCATTCCTGGCTCTCCCACAAAGGCTACTAGTGGAACGAAAGGTGAAAGCTCTGTGATATCACCACCCTGATGGCTTGCTTCTAGAGAGCCCGGCAGGAGACACAGGCTCCAGAGTAAGGGTGCCCAAACAGAGCTCTCCTTTGCAGGAAGACTGGCGACAGGCAGAAGAGGTACAAATGAGTTCAGGTCCTTGGTCTTGATGGGGTCCCCACACAGGTTCTACACACATGCCATTTGGAAAGGGACTTGCACCTGACATCTGGGACACTTAGAATCTGAAGCCTCCTGGTATCCACATGTCCTTGGAACTTAGAACTCTGGGGTAGGTTGAGCCAAGCCATCTGTCTACCTGCGAGTACCTCACCTGGTTGGCTGTGAAGACAATGATGTGCTGGACGTCCCGCCACGTGAGGCAGGGCCGTGCCTGCAGCATGAGGGCAATCATGCCAGCAGCCAGAGGGGCTGCAGCCGAGGTCCCTGTGTGGCCCTCAGTGCAGCCTGTGCCTTTCTGGAGGTCCCAGTCAGTGGTCACCTGTGGAGGGAAATGGCAGGGAGTGGGTTAGAGTCTGTGTTCAAAGGCATGGTGGAGAGAAGGGCAAGGGACTAGTCCTCAGAACAGAGCATGCAGGCGGCCCATCCTTTGTTAAGAGTTGAATCTTTGACCAGAGGGAGGACAACTAGTGAGCCAGGAAAAGGAGATCCTTAATCCTTGTAGATCTCCCAAAAAAATCTCTGGACAACTGAGAAAAGGATACTAAAAAGTTCAACAGTTACTTATGAAGGTATGGTGGTGGGAGGAGAGGGATGGAGACCTGTGAGGGGCCTTCAGTGCAGAGACCAGCTTCTTGATTCTTGCTCCTCTAATGACCCATTTTCCCATTCTCCACCCTGACCCCCCCACCCCTCCATCCCTCCACTTCCCACAATCATGCTAGACAGAGGAAGTGGCCAGGGGAGCTCCTGGGCCCCAGCTGGAGCTGGGACAACAGTGACGGCACCATTCAAGGAAATTCAACTTGGCGACTAAGCGATAGAGGCTAAAGTGACATCAGTGCAAACAAAGGAAGTTTGTTTTCAGGGAGAGAGAACCACTTGCCCATCCCATGGGCTTGAATGGCACAGTGGCTACACTGCCTGTCCTGGGTTATGTCAATCCACACAAGCTGCTTCACTGCTCAGGGCCAGGGTGCCTCGGTTGGTTTCCGCGAGTCTCCTTCTCTACCTATGGTTCGGACGTGGGAGGCTGAAATGTGGGTGGGGGAAGAGAGCTGCACTTGGGGAGAGAAGCGTCTGTGTGGCATCAAGTTCTTTCCATGCTCTAATCAACCCTGGAGCCACTGAGGGGTTAGCCAAGAAGGGCCCTATCTCTGCTCTCCTCTGTGGGGGACTTTGGATCCTTAGCACATGGTGCCAGTGTTAAGACCAGAGAATTTCTTCCAAACTTCTCTTCTGGATCAGACACCAGGAGGTTGACTTCTGCCAAGAGCTGCCCTTTCTCCATTGTACTCACTGCTTCCCTTCCAGCTGTTACAGCAGCTGCCAAGAGATGTAATTTTTACTCAGACACCATATACTCCCAGAAGAAAAGTGGAAAAAACAACAAACCTCTCCAAGTTGCAGTCTCAACGAGAGTGGGAAGCCTGGTCTGTGCCAGGGAGCAGATTGATTTCTTCCTGTTAAGGAATCAGCCTCACAGTGACAGTCTAGTGTGCAGCTGTGAAGTCCATGAACTTGCCTAGGGTGGCAGGAGCCCCTGGTAGCCACCACAAAGTCCAGGGAAGCTCCCATGGGCAGCCGAACTGTGGGAAGCATATGCCTTGAGCTCAGAAAGAGAGCTCCGCCTAGCTGCCCTGGTCACTAAACAGAAACTGGCAACAGGAGGTTTCCAAGGCAAAGACATTCCAAAGATGGGAACTTCGCTAAGCAAACTCTCCTTTCATTACAATTCAGATGGGAGGTAGGGGTGGGAGGAAGACATTGAGTTGAGTTAGGAGAAAAGACAGGCACAGCAGGTCAAGGATCATGAGTTAGCCTATGGAGCCTTCCTAGGTCTGGCTGGGTTTCCCAGCGTTCTGCCGGGGGGAGAAGAGCACAGCACACCTTTGCTCTTCCTCCTAGCCCTGCCTGGCCTGGCCTGGAAGCCCTCTGTGCATGGAGCCCAGCCTGCTGAACAAGGCCTCTCTTGCCCTTTTGCTCTAGTCCACTCCCTTTTCTCTTCTCCCCAGGGCAGGGTTGGGGCTTGGTGGTGGAGATCAACTGGCACCAAGCCTTGGAACATTGTGTTGACCAGAAATCATGTATTGGCAAAACAAAAACTTCAGTTTTGGAAAATGAATTTGACCCAGCAGGAAGACAAAGCAGCCTAGTTCCCAAAGGCCCCAGAGAGACCTCCCAGCCGTGGCTACTGGAGAAATGTGACACCATCTGGCTCCAGCCCAGCTTTTGCTGGAGCCTCTGTCCCCATATTACTCTGTTAAGGGCAACGAGGACAGGCAGGGAGCTCCACAAGAGTCCAGAGACCTGGCTTCAACCTGTTGGGATGGAGCTAAGCTCAGCCAGGTGGAGGCAACAGACTTGGAATTCTTCAAAAGGCTTCCACAGGCTAGAGAAGCTCCACTCCCTTGCTTCGGTCTCTTGTTTGCTATGGCTCCAATTTTAGCTCCAAGGAAAAAGTTCTCTTGTGGGCTGACCTTTCCCTGACTCCTTTTCCCACCCATTCCATGGTGACAAACACAGGGTTTACTCCTGAGGATGAACATGACCAGGGCTCACAGGATTTACATATGGGCTGAACAACAATGGAATGATGCTGTTTGGTTTTAAACCCACAGAAATGAGCCACAGTCCAAAATTCTATCAAAGGGAGACATTTCAAAGAAGTTTTTAAAGGGTGGGATGCTTAGTAGACGGATATGGGTGTTTCCAGGTTAAAAATTTTAAAATAAGAACCATTTACACACATTCATTCGGAGTCCTCTGCTCTGTTCTTCCAACAGTGGCAAGCCTTAGCAGACACAGATCTGCCAGGGAAGGGAAACTGGAGGGATGGGATGGGGAAGCAGGGAACAGGAAAGAAGGCCAAGATGCCCAAGAAAAGTCTTGTGGGCCAGTGGGGGGGCGGGGGAGGGACACTCACAATGCTCCGGAGCATCTTGTCCCCACCGCTGAAGGTGACAGCTAGCATGGAGGCACACTCCTCCGCATAGAAAGGCATCCGGCCCTCCTCATCCACGGCGCCTGGGGACAGAGCGGGAGAGCCGGGAGCTGGGAGGAGGAGTCAGGCATTTGGCAGGGGCCTGATAGGGTCAGAGTTAACGTTATCACCCAAGAGTTGTTCTACATTTGAAAAATGACCTGAGTGGCCTAGGCCCCTTAGAATGCCCATAATCCTCATCTAAACGGGCAGCCTCAAGTGGCTGATGGGAGGAAAAGGCCACAGCTCTGACCTCAAGGAGCTTACAGTCTAGTAGGCAGTCAGGCAAGAGAAGAAATTCAATTTGGGGTGGCAAATTCTATGATCGGTAGCACAGTGGAGAGTCAGGGAAGGCTTCAAGCAGGAGGCCTGTGTAGAGGCCAAACCCGTGGGGAGGGAGGTATCTCCAGGTGATAGGTTGACAGTGTTCCCAGGGTAGGATGATCTCTAAAGAAGTCTTGAGAGCCTTTGACAGCAGGTCTAGTCGCTCGACGTGTGAGCAGATAAGATCATGCTCACACGTTTAGTCAGACCCACTGAAGCAGGGGCATGCCAAGATACACAGTGCAACCCCCACCCCCTAAGTGAACCAGACACACACGGGCAGACAGAACTACCAGGTGGCTACCTATGGTGACCGTGTAGATGGAGTTGGCATAGCCGTCATAGTTGCAGTTGTCATTGTGCTGGCCTCCATTGCCACTGGCCACCACGAAGATGCTTCCAAAGCCCTGGCGGCCTGCAATCACCCCATGTTGCAAGGCAGCCTGAGGAGCCAAAACATCAAGGGATCAGTGGAAGAGCTCAGAGAAAGACCTCTATTCCCTCTACTTACCATAGAAAAAACACAAAAGCCCAAAGGGCACTAGGCAGGGGGAAGAGAGATTTGAAGAGGGACACAAGATGGGGAGGGAGCTGTTAGCTGAACAGCTGTACAATGGATGGTCTGCTTATCAGATAATAGGGCTGGGCCAGGAATGGGGAGCCAGCTGCAGCAAAATCAAAGGAAACAATCTCCCTATCTAAGAACTAGTGTTCCTCCCACCCCCTGTACCCAGGTTAGGAGTACTCTTCCTGAAAGGAAGCAGTAGGACTGAGGGCATAAGTCTGGCAATGCAAGTGGGGTGGAGCGGGGAGAGGGATCACTCTGTAGCAGTTCTTCTAGCGGCTAAATGAAGAGGGCATTCTAGGTCTCTGAGAGTCCTCATGCAGGATCCAGTTACCTTTCCAAGCTGATGGGGTCCATCCACTGTCTTTCCATCATCATCTGGGCCCCAGCTGTTGAGAAATAGCTGTAGTGAAGAGCCAAGAGCCAGGCTGCAGATACCCACACAGGGCCTCCCAGTCTCAGCTGGCCACCCTTTGCCTGTGACTCTTACTTTCTTCCCAAGAGTTCAAGGTTAGGACTCCAATGATAAAAGGCATGACTCTCAAAGATGCTCCCAGGCTCTCTCCTCTACATAAGAATTAAGTCCATGGCTCACTCCAAAGTGGAGAATAGAAGTATGTGCTATGGTTCTTCTTTTCCTCGGAAACTTTCCCAATTTAGGACGACTTTAACCTGCTTCTACATATCCCTTCTCAGGCCCTGAGAGCAGGAGACAGCACATAGCAGGAAAGAGAGATCTGGGGTCATGCCTCTCCTGATCTAGACCTAGTTTATGGATGTTGCCCTGGATATAGGGAAGGCACTGGCTGGGAGAGGAGAAGCCGCCCAACCCCAGCTCCTCTTTCCCACCCCAAGTGACCTCCACAGTGACCTCTGCCTGAAGCTGCCTGTGTTGGCGTGCGTGAGGTGGTGGGTATTGGTGTTTGGCCTTCAGCCTAGCTGTAGCTGGAGAGGAAAGCCTACTTTCCCCCCAGAGGCTTGATGAGCTGAGAACAAATAAATAGGACTGTGGGGGCAGGCTGGATCTTTCCTGACTGCTGGGGTAATGCTGGGGCCTTAACATGGGACTCAGGATTTGAGAACTCAGTAGCTGGGGATCTGGAGAAATAAGGGCCATGTACTCAGAGCCAGCCCCTTCAGCTGAATCCAATGAGGAGACTCCTGCTTGGACCTGCCTAAGTCGGCCCCTCTGGCTGTTCTTTTGTTGGAGGGTAGGCCTCAGGTGCTCAAGTCTCTGGCCTTCTACCTGGTTCCTGGCTATGCCTCACCTGCAACTGTAGATGTCATTGATCTGATAGTGCTTGTTGAATGCCACGGCCTCCATGCTGTCTGTGAGGGGTCCGTCCAGTACCCGGATACCTAGGCAGTGAAGGACACACTGGCTCCTCAGTAATGCTGGTCCCACAAGAAACTTGTAACTGTGTTGGACCCAAGATGGGGAACCGAGTGGTGGGGAGCCATATGTGGAGGCTTATTTTCCCTGTATGTTCTTTTGCATCTTTTGAATTTTTGGACCACAGGTATGTATTACCTATCCAAAAATATTTTTTAGTGTAATGTTGGACCTTAAACCTGAGGGATCATATGGTCTGATTGGGAAGGTTAGAATGCAGGTTACCAAGTTTCTCTTATCTTCATCCTTAATCATGCAACACACCCAGCTCAGTGCTTGCCACACAGAGGACATTCAATAAATGCTTCTTGTTCCTATTACTACACCCATGAAGCTCTGAGGGGATGCCTAATTTCAACCTGCAAAACGGCAGGTCACATCCTGGCAACTGCAGAGGGACATATGGGGCTTTTGGAAGAAGGAACTTGGAGAGAGGGTTTCTGGCTCCTTCTGTAGCCTCATTCAAAGAAGGCTGCTGCCCTCTGCTGGAGCACAAGAGGAACACAGCCAATCCATTTATTCAGAAGGTTCCCACGCATTTATTAGGAATCACAGGATGGCTTCCCCATCCTTTCTGACCTGGTGGACAAAGATTGAGAGACGAAGGAGCCATACCACAACTTCCAGGGGTGACAGGACAGCTCAGCTCTCTTGAGAGGACTGGAGCTGGAGAGGCGGGAGATATTAGAGAAGCCTCCCCAGATACAAGGGGTCATGGAGAAAGTGCAGATGAGAAGGCACTTGGTAAATGAGGAAGATACAGGTATACAAGTAGAGAAAAGCCAAATAAAAGGCGTTCTTGATATCAGGACTTGGGTCACTGATGGGGTACAATCATGATCAGAGGAGGCGGCTTGAGCAGGCAGGGCATGGAGCCTCTGTCCCCAGGTCAAAAGCATTTCCACTTTTATCCGTTTTTATAATGTTGGTTTTCACTACCAAAAAAACAATTTTGAAAAACCATTACACTGAAAAATCCACTATCTATTTGGGGCGATGGTAACACAACTTTGTGAATGTCATTAACATTGACACCACTGACTTATATATCTGAATGTGGTTAAAAGGAGGGAAATTATAGGGGTTATATATGTTGCTTGAATAAATATTAAAAAAAACAAAAACAAAAACAAAAACAACCATAAGATTGTCCAACACAGTGAACCCTAATGTAAACTATGGACTAGAGTTAATAATACAATAATAATAATAATAATCTCTTATAAATTGTAACAAAGGTCCCACACTAATGCAAACTGTTAAAAATAGGAGCAGGTATATGGGAACTCTGTATTTTCTGCATGATTTTTCTGCAAACTTACAACTTCTCTAATAAAAAAGAAATAAGAAAAAAAAAAAAAAAAAAAAACTACCTCAGAGAGCATGTGGAGAAATAGAAACACTTATTCACTGTTGGTGGGAATGCAGAATGGTACAGCCAGCCACCATGGAGAACTGTTTGGCAGTTCCTAAGGTAGTTGAATATAAATTTGCCACGTGACCCCGCAATACCACTACTGGGTATATACACAGAACTGAGAGCAGTGACACGAATAGACATTTGCACACCGATGTTCACAGCAGTGTTATTCACGATTGCCAAAAGATGGAAACAACCCAGGTGTCCATCAACCAATGAATGGATAAACAATTTATGGTGTATACATAAAATGGAATATTATGCAGCTGTAAGAAGAAATGAAGTCGTGAAGCATATGACAACATGGATGAACATGGAGGACATTTTGTTGAGTGAAGCAAGCCAGACACAAAAGGACAACCCTGTATGATTGTGTTATTATGAACCAAATATATTGTGTAAACTTATGGAGTTAATAACTAGAATATAGGTCACCAGAAAATAGAATGAAGGTAGAGAATGGAAAACTGAGGGTTAATCTGTGCAGAATTGATAAAAAGGTTGTTTGTAAAGCTTTGGAAACAAATAGAAATGGTGAGAACACATCATGGTGAAAGTAACTAGCAGTGCTATTATATGGGTATGGACACCATTGATCATACACTTTGGATGGATTGTATGCTTTATTAATATGTATCAATAAAATTGATTTTAAAAAATCAAATGAACTGATTTGTCCTACAGAAAGCTGTTACAACAAGCTTACCCTTTGCTCTATGCCTCGTGTGTTGAAGGTGGGCTCAAGAAGTTTCAGAATGGGGGGGCAGGCAGGGAACGAAGGCTGACCTCCCATAGTAGCCTCCAAGGCTAGACAGGAAGAACAAGTTACCTGCTATGCGGCTCCCATAGGCCACCCCCACAGCACAGAAGCTATTGTTGGGCACAGCTGCGATCTCGCCTGCACAGCGGGTGCCGTGATGATTGCCGTTCTCCACATCTGGGTGTGGCATGGGATCAGGGTCATTAGAGTTCAGGTCATAGCTGCCCTCAGGGCTCTGAAATAGTGGGGAGAGGGAACATGTGTCCACTCACTGGTTGAAGGGGTCAGGTCCTGGAGCTCAGGGAGAGAGGGGGACAGGGAGTTTGGGGCTCCAAGCTAGGGCACCAGGTCAACCCTCTTTCCAAACCACACAGACTACAAGATATGAGCCTGAGAAGTGCCACTGCTCTCAGCAGGAACTTCTCTCCTGTCTATCACAGGAATGTGCTCGGGGAACTGCTTCCCGGCTTGGGAAAGCTGAGATAGAAGAGATACAGGGCCACCTAAAGGCCAGGCTTTAGAAAGAAAGTTCTCCACTCAGAACTTCTGTGGAGAAGGAAGCAGTTTACAGGGACCACGCCTCACTCCCCAGACAGGAAGTAGCAACGAGAACCAGGAAGTACAACCTGGGACTGCTCTCCTTTGCTGGGGTTGGAGCAACATCCAGTGCCTTAACTGCCAGCCTGGAATGCCAGCTGGGGAATGGGGAAAAGGAAGAACATCACCCCATACCCAGGCCCTTTGGTTTGGCCCAGTGACCTCTAGGAAAGGGGACAAGATTGAGGCAATATCAGGAGGTAAGACATGGAGTGGCGAAGGGTCGTTCCGGGACCACTCACGTAGTTGGGTGCAATGTCCTGGACGGTGTGTTCCACTCCATCATCCACTACCACCACCGTCACCCCTCGCCCAGTTATGTTGCGCTCCCATACGCCTGTCACATTGATGTCCCTGCCAGGGCTCCGCCGATTATTCTGTAGGAGAGACAGGGTCAGGACTGTTCCCAAGCCTTGGGGGATCCAGTGACTAAGCATAGCCCAGAGAGAGATGAAGTTAGCACTAGCAGTCCCTTTGCACCCTTGGCCCCCACCAAAGAGCCAGACAGAGATTGGGAACCTAGTAGGTCTAGGTGGGGACAGAGTGAAGGAGGGTCAAGCGAAAGCTTTGTCACAGCCTAGGTCTCTAGGAAAGTTTGGCATCACTCACAGGTGATACGAAGAGAAATGGTGACTAGGGTTAAGGGATGGATAATATAATCATTATGCCAATAATATTAACGGTTAAAATTTATATAGTCTAGTGTTTACCAGACATGTATCAAGCATTGCTCTGAGTGTTCCACATACTAATTCCTTTATCCTAACCCTAACTCTAGAAGGTATAATCTCCATTTTAAAGACAGGGAAACTGAGGCACAGAGGGTTAAGTAGCTTGCCCAAGGCTCATGTTAGTAAGTGTACTACAGTACACTGGCTCTCCAGAACAGAAGACAGGGAGGACAGAGTCCAAGGACTACCACTTGAAGCCCACAAAAATGAGGGCATCCTTGGGCAAAGGATGGAGTAACAGAAGAGTGCAAAGTCCCACTAAAGAACTAGACATCCAGAACCTACCCACCTGAAGCCGAACACTAGAGGGCTCAACTCACCAGATGCCACTGCTGCGGGAACTTGGGGTCGTTGAAGTGGACACTGCGCTTGGCACGCTTCAGCAGCTTCTGCTCCGAGTGCCAGAGCACGGCTTCATGCCTAGCAAACACAGCCTCTGCCTGCTGTCGGACAGCCTCCACTTGCTGCTCCTGCCTGGGTCCCGCTGGCTGGACAAAGAGGTAGTGCCCCTGCAGCTCCCCGATGCGTCCGGCATTCACTAGCCCCGCTGCCTGGGCCAAGGCATCTGCCCGCTGCTCCAGAGTCTCCTCCTCCCCCTCGCCTTCTGGGCTGTCCAGATGCACAGCCCAGCTCAGCCCCCCTGGACCCTCAGCTTCAGGCCCATATGGCCCTGCCAGGCCCATGACCCAGGGAACCAGTAAGAAAAGCCCGGCTAATTCCAGCCAGAGGCAGGTGGGCAGGCCCAGGGGGGCATCCAAATGTGGCACTTTCTGCCTCCCCTTCGGCATCAGAGCAGTAGGCTGCAGACAAAGAGAAAGGACATCAGAGATAAAAGAGCTGAGAATGGCAGGAATCTGAGAGGGAGACTTTGAGCCATCAATATGTTGCCTCTGGAAACCCCCAATCCACTGCTGTTTAATTATTAAACATTTGATTCTCTGATAAGCCCCTCAGTCACTAACCCCAGTGGATGACCTCCCATGATATGATGAGCCAATCTTCATTACACCAGCTAATCAAGCTGAGTTTCCAGTTGCTATCAGGCACTATGCTGTGCCTTCCTATTCTACCACTACAAGTCCCAAAGTACATACTACACCCTCAAATTACTGGCAGAGGGGAGAAGGTGTGGCTCAAGCAGCACCCACCTCCCACATGGGAGGTCCTGGGTTCAGTTCCCCGTGCCTCCTAAAGAAGACAAACAATGAGCAGACATCAAGTAAAAACAACGAGCGGACAAAGAAAAAACAAGCAGACAATGAGAAAAAAACAACAACAACAAGCAAGACAACCAGCAAACAATGAGCAAAAACAAAAACGAGCAGGGAGCAGATGTGGCTCAAGCAGTTGAGTGCCTGCCTCTCACATGGGAGGTCCCGGGTTCGGTTCCCGGTGCCTCCTAAAGAAAAAAAACAATGAGCAAAAAAAAACAAAAAAAAAAAAACAAAAGACAATGGGCAAAAACAACGAGCACACAATGAGCGAAAACAATGAGCAAAAAAAATAATGAGCAAAAACAATGAGCAAACAGACAAGGGAGCCATCTTGGGGGGGGTAAAAATTACTGGCAGAATTTTGACTGTTCTTTGGGAGAGACACTCTCCCCACCCCACCCTGCCTCCCTTGTTTGGCTGGGATATAAATCTTTTCCCAGCTGACTTCTCAGCCCAGTTGTTCTCAGCTAATTCCCCCCAATGGGGCCCCATTCCCACCTGGACTCTGTGTGAGGTTGAGCTCCTGGTCTGGCTGACCACCTCACGCTCATTTTGAGCAAATGGAGAAAAGGCATCACTTTCACTGTGAGCAGTGTGGTCTCTGAGCACAGACTGTAGACCTGTGGGCCCCAAGAACAGAAGAAATCGTGTGCCGCCATACTAAGTGGAAAAGCAGAGGCTGACCATGAATGCCAGGACCTGTGACCAAAGAAACTGGCCCAGGAACAAGTATCATTTCCAGGGGTCAAATGTCAGTCACTGATGAGGGCAGAATCGGCACAGTGAAGACAGATCAGTATAAATCCCAGAAACCCCACTTCCTGTCCTAACCATCATATCACCTTTCTTCTTGCCCCCCACCAGAGGCCTAGAAGAGGGCTTGAACTGTTCCCTAAAACCCCTCCTGAGAAAGCACATAGCACTGCTTTCCAGAAGTCCAGGTGGCAGCTAACTTCCTGATTTGTGTACCTCTGCGAGGATGCCAGAGGAAGTAATAGTAGGCAGGAGGCAGGGTAAAAAGGTGGAAAGCCAAAGAATGCAATTAAAACAGAACAGCTTCTAGCCCAGAGTAAATGGGAAACCAGGAGAGAGGAAATGACTGGAAAGCAGCACTAAAGAGCTATCTCTAGTGACTAGATTAGCAGGTTGGCTTGGAAGTGAGGGATCAAACTCCAAATCTGGGACTGCCACCCATGGTTGCATGGAACCAGGGAATCTGGACTTAGGAGCCCTCAAAGAAGAAAAAGTGCAAATCAGAACTGGTGGGCAGCCCTGGGGACAAAGACTGTGGCAGTCTTTGGGATGGCAGGATATGTGTGAACCTATTGGTGGCTGGGCTACTTAGGAATCCTATGCTCTCTCAAAGAAAATGGGTATTTTACTGAAAACTCCTTGAAAAGTGAAAGGGGCACTCATGCTACATAACATCTTCCTCTGAAAATCCTCATTCCACAATTTTCTCTCTTTTCCTTTTAGGTTCCCAGGCACAGTCCCTCTCAAATTCCTCTCCTGCCTCCCAGCAGCCTCTACTGTCCCAAGATATTCAGGTTTCTTCCTCAGTCTGCATACCCTACTTAGTAAAACAAAACAAAACAAAAAACAAAATACCCCCCAAAAATCGAGTTGGTCAAATGCAGACCTATCCTTAAGTCTCAGGAGAGCCCACGGTAGATCAGGGGAAGAGAACCCCGATTTCTTCTTTGCCTCGTTCTAGCAGATGAGCACTTTAGCAGCCCCGGCTTCTGAGAAAGGAACCCTACATACCCTCTGAAAAGAGCTCAACCTCTCCCAATTGCTAGGCCTATCTTTACAGCCCTCAGTCGCCAAGAGAAAAGAGGAATAATATGAACTGCCAGGAGTTCAACATTCTGCTCCTAGAAATCGTCATTGATTTCCCCTTCCCCGGCATCAATTGCCCCTTGCAACGCGCCCCTCTCCTCAGAGGCACCCACACTATCCTGGCATACAAGACCCCGGCGCCCGGGGTTCCCCCACCCCTGGCTTATCCTCGGACACCGGCTTCCCCCACTTCTGCGCCACCCCGACTTCCGTATGCACCCTCCAACCTAGTTCCCAACTCACTCGCCCGCCGCAGCTGCCGCCGCCGCCAACTCCCTGCGGAAACTCTCGGCCTCCCGAGAGCCTGAGGGGCCTGTGCCAAACAACGTCACTTCCGCCCCGCGACGCAGCCAGTCAGCGACGGGTCCTGCTGGCCTGGCCCGACGGGCCGTGACAACTGGCGACAGAGGGGCCGGCTCCTTGGGCACCCTCTTAGAGAGGAGCGTGCGGGGCTGGTGGGCTTTCCCCGCGCGGCTCCACGGCCCTCAATTCTCGGGGCATCTTCAAGAAGGGCCCCCTCCAGAGGGCTCTTCTCCATGGCGTCCTCCCGAAAGGGCATCTCGGTTCCGACCTTTAAAAACAGCTCGTCCCTCTTCTCCCTCTGACTGCCATGGACCCAACCCTCCCTGTAGCCGTCCCAGAGGGGATCCCCCTTTTACTAGGACCCCTTCCTCCTCGCGGGCAGATCTCCTTCCTTCCCTGCGTCCCGGAGAGCCCACTTCTGTTTTAAGGGTGGTCTGCGGCATCCGCGTGTCCTCGACGGTCCCAGCTCTCGCCGCCAGAGGGCGCCGTCGCGGGCGGCGCCGCGCCGTGCGCCGCGGCCTCTCCTGAGCCTGCCCGCGCCTCGCCCCCTCCGCTCGTGCCGCCGGAAGTGGGAGGTGTTGCGCGCAGGCCGGCGCTCGACCCCTCCCCCAGTGGCTCGGCCGCCCCCTCCCCCCGCTCCGCCCGCTCAGGTGCGTCCCGTCCCTCCCCCACTTTCCTCCAGGGTGCACGGCGCGGGAGGTGTGTGCGGGGTGGGCCCGCGGGGAGGGGGCTGCGAGGGGCGGGGGCTCGAGGGGCGGGGGCTGCGGCGGGGGGCGTGGAGGACGCTGTGAGGACAGGGTGGGGGTCCTGGCCTACGAGTGGACGCGGGCTGGTAATGGGGCTGGGGGCCGAGGGGAAAGTGTGAAGGGGGCGCGGACCGCAGGAAGCGGCGCGTTTAGCTGTCCCCTGTTGAGGGTGGCCGTGGCCCCCGGCGCTGCTTCCCCCCATTGTCCCTTTCCCGTCCGTCGTCCGCCCCCGAAGACCCGCCGTTCCCGGTGTCGCCGCGTCGCTGGTGGTCGCCGCCGGGTTGCGGTGCGGGGGCTCCTTTGGCACACGCCACTCCACCCCTCGCTGCAGTCTCCAGGCAGATGTCGGTGTCCCCCACCCCCACCCCCGGGTCTCTTCAGCTACGGGGTTGGCTGTATGACCAATGTCCTGTTGTTTGGTTTACGGGCCCCGAGGACCTCTCGACCCGGAGCTCTGTTGGAGGGAAGATATTTGCGTCTGAGGGAGCGGTAATGACCATTTAGGGCCCATTTTCTCTCAGGAGCTTTGTGTAATTAGGGAAACGGAGGCACAGCGGGGCTCTGCCTGGTGACTGATCCAGCTCAGGCTCCAGACCTGCCCTGTGCGCACCTCGAGGTTCAGGGATACGCCAGTGATACTAGTAAAAGAAAAAAATAAAACTAACACCCCCATCCCCAGGGGTGTTCTTTTTTCCTTTCTCTTTACCACAGAGGTCCAGGAGTTTGTTCAGCAGCATAAAGGGTGACCCTTTGATCTGAGAAAGGCATTTGTCTGGCTTCCCTTACTTTTGTTATCCTGGTTTTCAGCTTCTTGTTTTCGTGCTAGACTAATCAAGATTCTCATCCTTTTTTTTTTTTTTGTACCACTGTAGTAACTCTGAAGGGTCTTATTTTAAGCCAGTGGTTACCAAACATTTCCTATCTGTGGGGAAAACAATACAGAGCAAAAGATTCTTGGGTTGCCCAGTATATAGCATTGCTGCTTCTCCTGCACGCAGACACCTCCAAAAAACCTCGCTTAGGTTAATGGAAATTGCTTTTCATGGAACAGCCATAAAGTAATTAAAAAACATGAGGTAGAATTGATAATAGGCCCAAAGTACATCTTTTTGTTTTATAAATGATATTAGACAAGGTAGGGATATGGAATATCTGGAAGATTTTCACAGAGTACGGTCCACTGTTTAAATGGCTGCATTTCTGCCAAAAGTGACAACAAAATCTTTGCACAGAGTCCTAGTTAATTATATAAATATGGTGACCCTTGAGGATTGGTGTGGGTTGGAACCTATTACAAAGGCTTCTTTACTACAGAGTACTCCAAGTACTTTCTGCTGGAGCCCAAGTTTTTTTTTTCATGTTTCTTTCCTGGAACAACTCTGTTGTGTGGACATTCTGAGGGGGATAGATACATTTGTTTTAATATTTTGAAACTTGTAGCCTGTAATTTGTTTCTGAATGCACAGAGCGTGATGGAGGCGCCTGAGATAGCTGGTGGTGTGGCTAATCCCCCCAATTCTCCAGAATCCTCTTCTAGTTTATGTGCTTCCAAATCAGATGAAGGTCTCCCAGTTGGTCTAAGGTAATGTATCTATTCTTGACTGGGAAGATTCATTTGGGTAAAGGGTTTTCAAAGTACGCTTCTTATGGAGGCTGTAGCTGGACTTTCCTCTTCTTGGCTCTATTGGCACTGTACTAGTAGAACTGTGTCTTGTCTATCTTTGTATTTCTGGTATCCAGCATAGCATCTGACAGTCAGCAGGCATGCTAAATGTTTGTTGAATAAATAGAATACAAACTCACCCCAAAGTGCAAATATTTCCTCCCATATTCCACATTGACTATGTGTTTACTTAGCTGTATTGCTTATATTTCATACCTGTATGCACGTATGGCATTTTATATTATATGTCTATATACATATTAACATAGCTTACTACTTCATGTATTTATTTTGCCTCCCATCTAGGCAAAACTCCAGGGCAGGAGTTCTGATTGATTCAATTTTGTGTCTTAGAGTGGTTAACACTATCTTGTACCATGATGAACTAAATTGACTATATATTCTACTTCATCTCTTTTCTAGAGTATTTAGGACCTATTATAATATATAATACTATACTGACAGCTTTATGTGTATTAACATTTAATTCCCACAAGAATCCCTGGAGGTAGATGCAAATATTATCCCCATTTTACAGTTGAAGAAGCTGACACACAGAGAGGTTAGTAACTTGCCCAAGGTTACCTGGCTATGATGGAGTCAGGATTTTAACCCAGGCTTGTCTGACTCCAAAAAACTTAATAAATGTTTGTTTAAACAAAGAGATGTTTATAAGAGAATGGTAATAGTTTGTTTATAGATAAGTCTAACTATAAACAAACAAAAACAAGATCTTAAGGCCTATATTCATTTTATTTAAAAAACCTACATAGTACTAGTAATAATTGCAGCTAAGGTTTATTGAATATTTACCATGTGCCAGACATTGTTTACTAAGCACGTTATATGTATTACATCATATAAACCTCACGGCAATCCTATTAGGCAGGTAATACTATTTCTGTTTTACAAATGAAGTAACTTGCCCAGGGTCAAACAGCTATTAAATGGTAGATTCAACCTAGGTACTGTATATGTCTGAATTTAAAATTAAATCTTCCCCCTCCTTTTTTCAAATATAACTTCCAGAAAAGGAATCAGCTTAGAGTATTTATAAAGATTGTCATATCAGGAGATACTGTCTCAATTGTTTTATTTTGAACAAGTACTTTTGAGGAAAGACACATTGACCTGAAGCCTCAGACAGTGCTAGTTAGTTGGGGATGTTTAAGGGAGTCACTTGACGGCAAAGACTTTTTTAACACAGATGTACAGATATAGTAGTTATTCCTGTGTGTAAGACCTTACAATCATGAATGTCATTATAAATATGTCTTTTAAAGGTTGCTTTAAAAAACAGTAAATTAAATGACTGTTTATACTTGCCATTTGAGATACAAATTTCTATTAATAGTTTCAATTTTGGATTCAAAATTGTATTTCAGACAACTTGAAGTCTGGGAAAATATTGAAGAACCTGGTTAAAAATGTATATGATAAATTTCAATGAAAATTATTTTTGTGAAACATGAAAGTGGAATAAAAACAGTATTTCAAAATTAATATTTATTAAAATATGTGTAACCAAATTAGTATGTGCAACAAAATTAAATATTTTAACCAGCATTAGGCTATTTCATCTATATCCTCAAAATTTTTTCAATCTTGAGTCATTTATATTTGGGCGTTTACTCTGGTCTGTCTCCAGAATCCAGGTTCTTAGCCGCTAAACTATATTACCCACTTGGGATATAAATCAATTAATCATGGGATAGAAAATAATTTTTTTTTTTATTCGGATAATTTGTAGAGTTTATATTACCTATTTTTGTTCTAGTGGTTATGTTAAAAGTATTATTACATTTAATTCTTCTTTAAGTTCTTTTTCAAAGGTTGGGTGAAAAGAGAAACTTTTGGTCTTATGTTTTTGATAGCCCCAAAGACCCTGCCCAGAAGCACAAGAACTTGCCTCTATCAAGTGTAAGTAGCCAAACGCTAACCAAGGAGAATAACAGAAATGTCCATTTGGAACACCCAGAGCAGAATCCTGGTTCATCAGCAGGTGACACTTCAGCAGCGCACCGGGCAGATTTAGGAGAAAACTTGATAGCCACAGCCCTTTGTCTTTCTGGCAGTGGGTCTCAGTCTGACTTGAAGGACTTGGCCAGCACAGCAGGAGAGGAGGGGGACACGCACCTGCGGGAGATCCTCCATCCAGTCACTCGGTCTCTTAAGGCAGGGTGCCATACAAAGCAGCTTGCCTCCGAGAGTTGTTCTGAAGAGACAGTCCCACAAGCCTCCATCCTAAAGGAAGGTATCAGGGACCCAGGCTTGGATTTCCCACCTGTAGTGCCTCCAGCAAATGGGGTTGAAGGAGTCAGAGTGGATCAGGATGATGATCAGGATAGCTCTTCCTTGAAGCTTTCTCAGAACATTGCTGTACAGGTCAAGTATCAAGTTTCTACTACTAAAATAAAATTTGTTTTTATTTTTTTATTTTTTTTAATTTTTTTTTGAGAGTAGGAGGCATTTCTTCATATTTGGTGGAGAACTACAAGGTCTCTTTTTACTGGCAGTCATCATACTATATTATACAGTGTTATTCAGTGACTTCCCTCTGGTATTCAGTAAATAAAGTCAGTTGCCAGTGTCTAATCTTACGGGGACTAGGAACTTCATGACCTCTACACATGATCTCTTTCACTGAGTAATGGTGAGCATCGGTCATTAGCAGTCATATTTCCCGTCTTTCTCCTTTCAGGAGGAATCCTTGTTAATTCTCTGAAACATCTTATGAACAACAGTATATCCTGCCTTCTAGTGACTGGTGTACTTTGTCATAGGAGGAAGTATGGGCACAATCGCTTGTAGGAGGCAAAATTCTTGTCTCAGACTTGAGGCTGTCAGTCAGTGGTTGGGTATTGTTCAGATTATTTTTTGGGGTAAATGATTAATATAATATAGGGTCAGTGTCCATTTGCCAGAGCTACATTGCTTACTATGAAGCTGATAAGGGGAAAGAAAAGCAAAAAGTAAGCTTCTTAGTTACTTGTTGCAGATTTCTAGGTGAAAGTATTAGAGTAATTCTAACCCTGTCTTTCAACAATTCTGAATATAATTGTTTTTTCCTTTGTAGACTGACTTTAAGACAGCTGATTCAGAGATAAACACAGATCAAGATATAGAAAAGAATCTGGTAAGTATTTAAACTCTCATTGTTGATATGTGAAACCATTAAAGTAAAAGATCTAGAGTCATACCTCCTATCTTAGTTGGAAGAGAAGCAGGAATCTCCTTTATAAAATCCCTGACAGATGGTCAGACAACTTCTACTTGATCACTTCCAGAGTAGTGAAGCTTACCACCTCACAAAGTAATCTATTGCATTTTAAAAATATCTCTCATTGTTAGATCTTTTTTCCCCCCCTTGCTGCTTGTGCTGCTGTGTCCATTCGCTGCGTGTCTTCTCTGTGTCTGCTTATCTCCCCCTTGCTGTGAGGTCTTGCCGCATCAGCCCACCGAGTGAGCTGGCCTGCCCTCACAAGGAGGCGCCGGGGAATCGAACCCGGGGCCTCTCATATGGTAAACGGGTGCTCTATCCATTGCGCCACACCCGTTTCCTGCCGTGAGGTTCCACCGCACCGCTCAGGCCGGCGTGCCCTCACAAGGAGGCCTTGGGAAGCGAACCCAGGCCTCCCATATGGTAAACGGGGGCTCTATCCACTGAGCCACACCCGCTTCCCTCTCATTGTTAGATCTTATTCTGAGATGAGGACAGAACCTGTATAACCTCTTGTTACAGTTTTCTCTTGAGGTATATAGAATAAATCTAATTCCTCTTTATCTGTTAGTCTTACAGATATTTGAAGGTTTTTTTGTTTTTCTGTTTATTTTTTATGTCTTTTCTTCTTACTCTTAAGTCTTATCTTTTCCAGGTGAAACTTTCCCAGATGTTTCTGGCAGCATTCTTCTTTTCTTTATATGTTTTTCAGTCTTTTCATCGTCCTGGTTGCTTTCATGTAAACATGTTCCATTTTGTCAGTGTTTCTTTTACAATGTCATCCTGAGAACCAAATATAGTAGCACAGATACAGTACATTAATTCACAATATAGTGGAACTCTCATTCTCTCTCTCATTTTAGACACTATTTCTTTTAGAGCCTCTTAGGCTAATATTGACCTATTTTGGCAGTCTTGTCAAGTAAATTCCATCAAGTCTTTGTCTCATGTCCTGTTTAGTTGTGTCTTTCCCATTTATTCCTAGGTAGTTCATTTTAAAAATTTATAGAACTTCACATTTTCATGTTAGGATGATCCCCTTGATCAGTCCCTGGCATTTTGTGGCAAAAACTTCATTCCTCAACTGTATGGATGTTGAACTATTTATTTTTTAAAAGAAAGGATAGCTGTGAAAGCACCCTAGTGTCAGACATGGTAATTGAGTGAAGAGCAGCATGAAGAGGAAAAACTCCATATAACTACCATATGACCTGACAATTCCACTCCTAGATATATACACAAAAGAATTGAAAACAGGGATTCAAAAGAAACTTGTACACCAGCGTTCATAACAGCATTATTCACAATAGCCAAAAGGAGAAAAAACCCAGGTGCCCATCAACAGATGACTGGATAAATAAAATGTGGTATAATTATACAATGGAATATTATTCCCCATAAAAAGTAATGAAATTTTGATACATGCTAGAACATGGATGAACCTTGAAAACATGCTAAATGAAATAAGCCAAATACAAAAGGACAAATATTGTATCTCCCACTTATATGAAATACCTAGGATAGGCAAATTCATATTAACAGAGTAGACTAGAGGTTACTAGGGGATGGGGGTAGAGAATGGGGAATTATTGCTTAACAGGTACAGAGTTTGGGGTGATTGAAAAATGGTAATGGATGGTGGTGATGGTAGCACAAAATTGTAAATAAAATAAATACCACTGAATGGTAAGCCTAAAAGTGGCCAAAATGGCAACTTTTATGTTCTCTCTCTATTACCACAATAAAATTAAAAAAGAAAAAGAAAAGAAGAAAAGCTGCTTATAGCAACAGATCAGAAAGCAGATATTTGGTGCAAGTTTAAGAGATTGAGGGACAAATGGAAAGAGGTTATTGGGGTATATTACCCAAGTAAAGTCCATAAAAGTTTTTTAAGTAGAGAGTAGCAACACAGGGGTTATTTATACAGGCAGGGAGAAGGGCCCTACAGAAGAGAAAGACCTGATGGAGATGGGCTTTTGATGAACATCAGGGTAGACGAGAACCTCCAAGGAAAGGGGAAGGAAGTCACCTTTTGTTGAGTTCCTACTGTAAGCACTATACACAGAGTATTTATTTTGTCTTTACAGTTGTAATCTGTGGTTCATATGACTGTAGAGAAATTGAAGGCCTAAATAAGCCATACCATCAGTCTGAAGCAGGGGTGGAAACCTGGCAAACCAGTGGGCCAAAAGTGGCCCAGGATTGCTTTTTATTTTTATTTTTTTTGAGGTACCAGGGCTGAGGATTGAACCTACAGCTAGCTTTCAACCACTGAGTTAGTTTTTTCATTTGTTTGCTTGTTTGTTTTTTTGTTTTTAAGGAGGCACTGGGAACCAAACCCGGGACCTCCCATGTGGAACGCAGGCACTCACCCACTTGAGCCACATCCACTTCCCCCATGATTGCATCTTGTTTCACTTTATTCATTTGGGTGGTGGTGAGGCCCACACACCTTTTTTTAAAAAAATAATCTTTATTTTTAGAAAAGTTATATCAAAAGTATAGGGGAATGGGAAGCAGATGTGGCTTAAGTGATTGAGCTCCTGCCTACCACATGGGAGGTCTGGTTTCGGTTCCCAGTGCATCCTAAAGAAGACCATCAAGACAGCGAGCTGATGCGATGGGCTGGTGCGGCAAACTGACACAACAAGAGACAAGGAGGAAAAGCATAATGAGACACAACAAGGCAGGGAGCAGAGGTGCCTCAAATGATTAGGTACCTCCCTCCCACATTGCAGGTTCCAGGTTTGGCTCCTGGTGCCTCCTAAAAAAAGACCAGCACACAATAAACAGACACAGCAAATGCAAACAACGAGGGGGTGGGCAGAAATAAATAAATAAAATAAATCTTTTTAAAAAAAAGTATAGGGGAGGGGAGCAGATATGGCTCAAGTGGTTGAGTGCCTGCTTCCCACATGGGAG
>JAQZBX010035196.1:0-24682 GCA_029593785.1 Cabassous unicinctus
AAAAAAAAAAAAAAAAAAAAAAAAGTGGAAATAATGTACAAGTTCTTAATAGGAGAACAGTATAACAAAACTGAAACTATTGTGATAGCATGCAGTCATTTAAAAAGATATTAAAACTATATGAACACATGGAAAATGTTTATTACATGAAAAAGCAGACAATAAAATATTATACATACAGTAGTTGAGTTTACATAAAATATACACATATGAAGTCAAGAGCCAAGCAGTTACATACAAAAATTAAAATAAAATTTATGGTTTTTGGGTCACAGACTTTTCTTTTTGTTTCAAAATATTTCTATAGGCCTATATTTTTTTTCAAAAATTACATATCCATGTGCAAACCAAGAAAAAAACTAAAATTTTGCCCTAAGGTATCTTCTAACATATTCTTATGTGAACTTCTGAAACCTGCTTATCAATTTCTCATAGAGGCCTTAGATTATTTTATTTTTTATTTTATTTTCCCCATTTCAGTTGTTTGAGAAAATAAATAGTTGTATTAATATGCCTCTGTCAGTCCAGGTCCACTGAAAAGTAGAATTGGAGGGAATGCCTATGTAAAAGGAAATAGGGAAGGAGCCAGAAAAGGCTGGGGAAGCCATCAGAATGTGCATGATTCAAGTCTGACCCGAGTGAAAAAGACAGGGAGAGAACGTTGAGTGAGAGAACTTTGAGGGAGAGAACGTTGGGTGGAAAAGACCTAGATTGCTCTGCAGTCTAAGGAGGGCTCAGGAAAACCATGGACAAGTCCTTATGCCAAAGCTCTCTAAAAAGCAGTTAGGTGTCTCCCAGCTAGCCATTACCTTCGTATCCCTGCTGCACTCGGGTAACTGGAGAGAGCAGCCCATGGACAGTGTGGCCCCAGTGATGGATTTCAAAGCTCAGCGGCTGGGTCCCTGGGCAGTTAAATCCCTCTAATAGGAGGTCTGCCAGGCACATTCTTGTGGTTACCATGGTGCCTGATCATGGCATAAAAAGGTATGTACACAACAATACTTCAATATCAGTCTGTCCATCCTGAACTTTTCATAACTAGAAAGTAATAAAGAAGTATTTAAGAAAAAATTTCAAAAGCATTTATTGAAAGTCAAGAGATGAAAGTTCAATTGAAACACTATTTAAAGAGGTATGTCCCTATTACTTTAATAATGCTTTATCTATCACTTTAATCTGCCAGAGCTATATTAAAACTGGCAAGCAGGAGTGCCACATATTAGGTTATGTGTTAAATCAAACATCTGCCCAATGTATTCTAACTAATACATTTTACAAGTTAGTGAGCCATTATATATAAATAATGAGTCACACATCTCTATAAAGTCTCCAAGGCCTTGGAGACAGGTGTCACATAGTTCAAGATTAAGCTTCTGGTTGTATAACTGACTTGCTGAACAGTCGTAGAGAAGGTATGTGTTTTCTCTCAGCCACAGCATTCATGGCAAAACCGGAATGGTTATACCTACCTTCAAATAATTATACCACTTCATCTTCATGCTATGAGAATCAATGAGATGATATACTTAAAGCATTTAGAACCATATTTAGCATATATCAATACTCACTCTATATTAACTCCCTTCCTGTAGACACACACACAAACATTTTCTTCATTGCAAATGGATCTTTGGTTGACTAGAGTTTCCAGGACAAAGTCCAACCTCCTCAGTGTCTCCTCTACTGTTATATTTCTTCAAAACTCACTTGATCAACCATTTCTCCCATTATGCCCAGCCCAAGTTTTCTGCTACAATCAGACCAATCTCTTCAGGGTCTTCCAAAGAGTCTTACTACCAAATACTGCATCTGCTGATTCCCTACCTTCTCTCTTCCCCTCTGCTTTCCCAAAGTGTACTCGCATCTCTCCTCTTCACGGAATTATTCCTCTGTCACTTCCCTGAGCATCTACCTTACTTATTAATGTAATGTTCAGTTTGGCAGTAAAAAAAAAAAAAAACACTTGCTTAGCACCATCTACCATCTTTTATCCTCCTTGGTACTTAATAGAGTTATTAAACTCAGGGTAGATCACATGAATTCTCACTTAATGAATACATGCTCCCTATACTCTGGTTGACCCTATTTGTATTCCATATAGATATATGCTATAAGGTATTTGTAAATCTATACACATGCTGATGATCCAAATTCAGAAAGACTTGAATTTGTACTTGAAATAATGTAATTGGTTTACTGGTTCAGAGGCATATGCATGAACAAGGGCAATCAGAAGTGATCTCTGAAATAATATTCAACACTATTACTGCACAATTAACATATTTAGAAAAAACTAATAGAACACTTGTAAAGGTGAAAATGCATAAATATGCTCTCAGTGGCTTCAGTGGGTCATAAAAAATGAAGATTTTACAACCACTGACCTAATATGACTATCTCATAATGGTGATTTTATTCTGGAACCCACTAATATTCTTCAATCTTTACAAACTTGAAAAATCAACTTGTAAAAACCATCAAACATTATTTTAGCATACATTCATATCTAATCAGGACCCATTCAAATTCTCAAACTAAAACTATCTAGACCCAGTGCAAGCTTGCATGTTTCTAAATTCAAATCGGAGCTATCAAAGGAACCCCTACATTTAGAAGAACATACCACCCATGTGAAACTATATCAATATACAGAGAATAAATAATAATAAGAAAAAGTCCACTGGCAAACTTCTATGAATAAATGAGTATTTGTTGAAATGGGGAAATGATATGATATAACGTGGCATGACATGTTTGTTCAAGTGTCCATTGCCAGGGTATGTGCAACAAGAGGAAAACCCTAGTGGGAAGAAACTTTACCTTTTCAACCTAGGATTTACAATATGTGCATCCATAACTTGATATGATCAATAAAAAAACTAGTTTCCACCAATCAAAGGAGGTAGCACTGGAGAAGGATCAGTAGGTGAATATTTAGCAAACTAGAGGCGAAATGATGGCACAGGGAAGCTATGAAGTCGGGGTTGGAGTACATTTGCCTAAGACAAGGAACTTTGGTGGGGGAAAGGAGGTTAGCATGTGCCAGAGGAAAAGAGCTGGACAAGAAAGCCCAGGATTACATGTTGGGAAATCTTCAACCTGCTGGTAAAATATATATATATATTATATTTACTGACAGTGTTTTCATAAAGATAAAAAAGAATGCTTGCATACTGCTTTAAATTTAAAGATGTTATACAGATGCACAAAATACAAAACCAATATTTCTGGGGGAGTTCTCTTTGTCTAAGTAGCAATACCTTCCCTATCCTAACAGTTTTCCTTCTGAATCAGTTTCACTTGCCCCCAAATTTCAAAAATAGAACAGCTCAAGCTACTGAATTCCCCCTGCAGGTCAGCTATCTTTCCTCCAGCAGTAGTATCTGGCAAAGTGAAGGAGAATTAACAAATGCAGGAGCCGTTTTATAAGGATAGGTGCTTAGGAGTGGAGAATGGAGAAGTAGTAAAGGAAAGTCTTTCCTTTGGCCATTTTATTTCAGTTTCCACAGGGAGACTATTCTCTTTATCATTTATCCCAACTGACAAGTACAAGCACTTTGGGCCCTAACTGAATGTGAACATTGTCAAAAGGAATTGGGCTAACGGGAGGCATCTGCAGCTCCATTCCCAATGCATTTTGGTGGGGGCCACATCTGCCAATGTGGCAGGGAGGCTGGTGGGCAGACGCCCCTGAAGATGGATCTTACTTACTGTATGCATCACGACCAACCATAAAAACAGTCACAATGAATCAGCTGTGCTGCAGAGAGTCTCCCTGGAACCTTCACATTCGATTTCCATCCAGCTGACATCAGCAGCTAGTAGTCAGCGGCTGGATTAAACAGCGCTCCCAAACTAACCCACCAGTCCCCAGCCTGCAATGACTCACTCGCTGGTCTGAACCACGAGTTTGAAGATTTTACTGGTTTGAGAGCATTTGTGGTAGACTGGAATCTGCTTGCAAACGGGCAAGGGTTTTATTTGTAAAGAATATAGGTGTATCAATGAATGCTTCCTGACTTTTTGAACAAATGCTTGCTAGAAGGGGTCTGAGAGTTTCAAGGCAGAGAAAAATTCATTCAGTCAAGAATTCCCATACAAATCCCAGTTTAGAAATCTAGCTAATCCACTTTGACAGCATATTGTCACTGCAGAGTTGCAAAAAGGAATTAAGCATAAATAGGACTTTAAATATTAGAGGCCCCACAATTTAACTGCTTAAGTTTGCTTCAAAGGGACTACAGGAAAGCAGCAGGCGTTTCAGGTGACAGCTTGGAATTTGCTGGTTCTCCACTCTGCTCAGGTACAGGTCTGACGGTAACACGAGCTTTCCAACGTGTTTCAAACTGAAGTATTATGAAAAGGTAAATTATGTTTTGTATTCATGACTGAAAGCATTTTACTTTAAAGCCAGTGTGGCTGATGCTGTCAAGGTGGAGATTCAAGTTTTATGTACAATGCCTCCAGCCCAGCTGATGTGAGTGAGGCAACATGACAGCTTGTAATAAGTAATTTTCATACAGTTACATTTATCACTCAAGTAGGCTTGGAAATATTAAACACAGACCTTAAAATACTGCTGAAGAGGAGGACAGGGGCTGGAGGCCATGGGGCATTTCCCCCCTTTCAGTGCCAAGTACAAATGCAGAATTGAGTTTTAGTTTTTTTTTTCCAGAGCATATTCTTGTTAATGTAGCACTTTTTAAGATATGCGCCCAAATGCTTTCCTACTGTTAATATATCACTAAGAGGTTAAGAATGGAATGACCCCATTTGGCCCAAAGGATGTTATTTCAGGTTTTAAAGAATTAGAAATTGCTACCATTTTCAGGTGAAAATCAATTGCCTCAATTAACAAATTTCTACCAATCCAAATATTTACAAAATGAAAGGCCCTGGAGTCTACAATTTCTGCTGTGTTATACTTTTGTTTCCCCTAAAGCTGTTCCCTTTGCGTTCTTCATTAGCATCTCATTTTTGTCAAAGCCACGAGACCAGCTACGTCTCTGCAATGGTATGAAGCTTACATGCTTTCAAAAGCTGACAGTTTGGATATTCTTTCTCTAAGACTTTCTATAGAGTGGGATATATATACATATATATATTCCTGATCTGAAAAAAAAATAGTACTATCTAACATGGTATGCCCTTTAAAAGTTTTAAGCACTTTACTCATGTTAACTCATTTAATTCTCCTAACATCTTTATAAGTTGGGTACCATTTTTAAACTTGAGTGTCTATCAGATAAGGAAAGAAAGTAACCAAGGTTAAGAAACTTTTGTAAGGTCACACACCTAATAAATAATGTGGCTAGGATATGAAGCAGCCTGGGCAGTCTGACAAGACAATCTGTACTCTTACACCCTATGCTAAACTTCCTTTAAAAACAATAAATAAAATTAAAGAAATAAAAGAGAAGTGTTCCTTCTTTTTAACTGAGTTAGATATATGAAACTAGTTCATCAGGAGAAAGCTATGGTCACACCCATTTGCATGTATCCATCAAAAGATGTCACGGTGCTTTCACAGGCTTTAGTTGGGCTTCCCACATCTCTCTTTGGTTGCTTATTTAAAAAGCAAATAAAAGGAGAGGCAAAGTATTGTTCCCCTCAAACCCTAGTTGAAACCATTTAAATTCGGTTAGTTTAGATTCACTTGAAGGCAAAATTCATTTGACTGACACATCCATGATTCAACCACAGTGTTCCAATCCCAATCATCCATTTGTTTCACAGATATTTGTTGAAAGCCCATTATGTGTCAGGCAGTGTGCTAGGCACTAAAAAAAAGTGAACAAAACTCAATAAAAATTCCTTTCTCATGGAACGTGTAGCCCAGTCATGATGGCTCCATATTTTCCTGTACTAGACAATGACACAGATACAATATATAAAAAGTTCCTGCCATTAAGAAGCTGACCTCTACAAGTGGGAGGCAGATATGAAAAGAAAACAGTGCCATGAGTGTTGGAATTGCTGTGGGTGTATGTATGGTGGATCACACTAGTAACAACATTTACAGATAGAGTACTGGGGCCAAACATCTCATATCCCCCAAATATGAAAAAATCTGTCTTTCAAAATAGCAAACAAATGTTTGAGAGATATAAACAATTGTCTTTTTCTTCAGGCTCATTCAAACATGATGATAGAAGCTAATGAAGGTACTAATTCTAATTCTTACCAACCCTAAACATAAATTGCACTGCCATGCCTAGAACTTACAGCTACCATCTTTAGGCCACCATACATGTGCACTGCAAAGAAAACTAGACTTTGGATTTGCAAACTAGAACTACTGCACTTCTACACACAGGGCTCAGAGAGGTCAATGCTCTTTTCTGATTCTACCCAACCCTGACAGAAATTTTGGAAAAGAAGCTCATATGTGAGCCCATTTTGTCTGGCCTTTGTGTGCAGACAGGGAAGAAATTCATTCAAATGATGGTGTTTAAAGATTGCCAGTGGCTCGCCCCACTTTGGATATTTGATATGATTCCATTTGCTCTACAACAGAGGTGATTTTGTACCCCAGGGGATATTCTGCAATGACTGGGACATTTTTGGTATCATAACTGAGGAGGTGCTACTGGCACCTAGAGGGTAGAGGCTAGGGACGCTGCTAAACATCCTATAATGCACAGGTCAATCCCCACAACAAAGAATCATCTGGCCCCAAATGTCAGTAGTGTTGAAGCTGAGAGACCCTGCTGAACAGGCAGCACAGATCTGGAAATAATTTGGATTCTTATTATCTCCAAACATTGGGCACACAGACAAGTGCTACTGACCACCAAGGGCTTCAGCTGAAATGCTTTCACGTGGCATCTCTTGGACCTCAGGGGGGAGCTGCTAGAAAGTGGTTAGAGTAGGAAATGGCTTCTAATTAGTAGTGTCCTCACAGGATACAACTGCAGAAGACAATTTCCTGTCTCCTTATTTGATGGGAAAATTAATCTGTTACTGAATTCCAGATGAGTAAGATTTTCAAAAGTTTCAAATAGCAAGAGCGTAGCTGTAGAGAAGGCAATTATGTGCAATTTGTACAGCGTTTGACAACCAAAATGTAAATACGATGAGTTTATTGCAGTAAATGCATACGGCATGTTTACCTTAAAGAGCATCAGGCTGTAGAAATTCTAATGGGTTCTGACAGTTGGAAAGAATTATCTTTTCATATTGCAATTTTTATCTGTGAGATGAAAAGGGAAAATAGGAAGAGAAATTTACTCCTAGGGAACTATTATCTGTGGGGTTTTTTTTCCTGATAAGGAGTAATATAGGTACGAAGCTTTGCAGAGATGGAGATTTGATAACTTCAGTGTTCTAGGCAGATTTATCTGCACAGAAACAATTAATTTTGTTGCATCCACAGTGTTCTGTACAACATCTAAAATACAATCAGCTCCTCAATAAATGTACTCTCCCTGTCATATAATAATGTATATACTTAGTACAGCATTCGATTTCGGACTTCCTTTCCCAGGTCTGTCCAGAACTTTGAGAGTGAAAATCCTTTTCCATGGGGACACCAAAACCTAAATTCCATCTTTGCTTACATGAAAAGAAGCCAGCTCAGTTTGGCAGACAGTAAGCATTCAACAAATAGTATTTTCTTTCCGTCCCTTCCATTTTCCCTTGAGCCACAGAGGGCTTCCCTTCTTCTCTATTGCTAAAGTTTCCAGAACTAGAACATAAAGACCTGAATACTTACATAGTGGTATAGCCCCTAATAAATATATCTTCATTCAAATACCAACCTTCTTGGAGTATGGTAGGTGGCTGTGATTTTGAAATAAGATGGTAAAACAGAAAATTCAAAATACCAAACAATACTGACCTTGTTGCCACCTTCTCTTTAAAACCTTAGTGCATACCTCCCCAGACTTCAAACAAGCACATACATAGTATGATTTAGTCTACTCCTAATATGATCAATCCTCGTCCTTCAGTTGTCAACTAGATGCCTTCTTCTAGCATCCTTACAGGCAAGTCCACCACAGTGCATGCCAGGCAGAGGGGCTCTCCGTGGCTGGCAGGCAGTGCCTGCCCCATCGAAACAGTGTGCCAGAAGCCCAGGACAGGAATCGCGTCACCGTCACACAGTGATTCACCTGATGAAGCTCAGTCCAGCTACAACCTAGGCCCTCAAACTTGCAGCTCACATCACAGCTGCCATGAAATGTGCTGCTTCCAAGCTGGTTGAACCATCCGGTGGCTGAACTTGACTCTAGGCAGCACCCAAGTTTCATTCATTTCACTAACATAATGAATAAATTGTTTTTCTTCAGAAACTTGTTCTGGTGAAGTTTGTTGAGAGTCTTGACACTGGTTTGGATATTGAAAGAGATCACAGAATCAGACTAATGTTAAGCATGAAGCATTGATAATGACGAGAAATATATCATTTTGCTGTTTTCCTGTGGTGGGGGAGGAACCTTATAAAGTATTACATCTTACTCCCTCTTATTGTGGAGAGGGGAAGTGAGGCCCAGGGTGATGCAGCAACCTACCACATCTCCAGGTTTGGAATCCTTTACACTTTCCAACATGCCATTCCCTCTCATATAATTCTGTCAACACTTATACACAGAAAACCAGGCTTTATCTATAGTTTGTCACATTGGTATAACCACTCTGGAGGACAATTTGGCTTATCTATCAAATTACAAATAAAATTACCCTTTATCACAGTAATCTTACTTTTAGCCAGGTATCTTACAGGTACACTTTCTCACACAAAATGACATCTGTATAAGTTTATTTGTTTGTAGAAATGGAAACAATCCAAGTATCCACCAATGATTAAATAAACTAAGTTACATCTGTACAACATAATAAGAGTACTTGGCCGCTGTATAAAAGAAAAAGAAAGCTCTCTGTATTGATATGGAAAAATCTCCATGATATATGTCATTGGGGGGGAAAAGCACAGTGTACACTATATATATGCATAGTCTGTTCCTCATATAAACAGAGAAATTATACGTGTAGTCTATACCTTATATACACATGCACACATACACACAAATGGTATGCTACCTTTGCATAAAAAGGGGGTTCATAAGAGAATATATTTGCATTTGCTTTTATATACTGGAAGTATATACAAGTACTTAACAGAAGGATTTATCTATAGGAAGCAGTGAAGACAAGAAGAGAAACTTCTCCATGCATACTTGATTTTTTTTTTCTTTTTAGGCCACATAAACCAACTGCCCCTTAAAAAATAAATATTTTGAAGAACTAAAAATACAAAATAAACTCCATGAAGAAAACAGATTTATCATTTTCTTTGAAAAAGTTGTTTGCTACTCTTACAAAATTCATTCACAGTGCAGCTGTTTGGCAGTTTGATGAAGTTATGAATTCCAAAAATAGATATTGGATTATGCTTGTAAACTGGTCTGTTAATCTGGGAATGATTAAGTTATGATTAGGGCGTTGACTGGGCCACATCAATAGGGCTTTGAGCCCCACCCCTTGGTGGGTGGGGTCTCGAAGATAAAAGACATGGCAAAGGACAGTGTTGGAGCAGTTTTGAGTTGGAGTTGTGATGCGGAGTCTTGAGCTGGAGCTCCAGGAAGCAGCGTACAGAGGAGCTTGGTCGTGAGGAAAGAGAGAAGGCCCTGGGAAGAGAAGCAAGCTATTTGCCTGATAGTCTACAGCTGACCTTGTGGCACAAAGCAAGCCTGAGCCCAGACAGAGGCAAGCCCCAGGAAGAGAGGAACCCAAGAAGCCTGAACCCTGGCAAACGTTGGCAGCTGTCATGCTCTAACACGTGGCAACAGACTTTGGTGAAGGAAGAAACTTATGCTTTATGGCCTGGTAACTGTAAGCTTCTACTCCAAATAAATTCCCTTTATAAAGACCAACAGATTTCTGGTATTTTGCATCAGCACCCCTTTGGCTGACTAATACACACAGCAATGTTCAGTAATTGCTCAATTGTACTACTATTCTCAGATTATATTTACAATTTAAAAGGGAACTTCTGCCTTAATCTTCCTCTTCTGGCCCCCAACAACCCAGGCTCCCTATTAGCTGTAATAGAATTTCAGCTACATCAGTGAATTGATTCTGGATTTGTCAGATGACTTACCCACTCCATTTCCCCACAAGCTTAGTTCTCATACCCAAATCTAGAAAATAATGGGGGAAATCACTTGGAGGCACAACTCTCAGAGATTTCAATTCTCTGCAAGCCTTAGTTCTGTCTGTAATCTAGATAATTCTTTTTCCATTTCCTTCTACTCTTGTGTCCTCTCTTTTTGCTTTGCTTTGGCACACATGAAAGCAGTGAGACCTCAATATACCTAGATTTGAAATACAGTGTGTGACTTTTACCTAGGACATAGCAGTATCCTCATTGACAAAATAAGAATAATAACAGTATCTACTTCACAGAATAGTTAAAAGGACTAAATGAGATAATGCAGGTAAATCTTAGCACAGTGCCTGGCACATCATAAGCACTGGATCAATGATACCTTGACCTGATCAATGCTTCTTTTCACCCCTTCTCCCATAAATGTTTAAGTAGTAATAAGATAACCAGAATTAGAACCTATTAAGATATATTGCTGCTTTTCTCTTTCGAAACAGTCAAATAATCATTACTTACAAAGTCCCATGTAGCCAATGCTCTCCTTGGTGCCATTCAAATAGGATCACATTTATTTCAATTCTTTCACTCTCCACCACTGTTAGGTGTATCCTTGCATTTTGCCTCCCTTGAAGCACTGCAATTCTAGGACATATCCAGGGACAACTCTTGGGATCAAACTCAAAGGGAAGCTTGGGGGCCCTTCAGGGAGGTCTGCTTTAATTCAGGAAAATCACAGGGAGTGCATCTGGTAAAGTCTTCCTTAGAGCTAGGGATCGTGACCAACACGGTTCCAGTTAGGGCCATGATGCTGAAGGTAAGCAGCATCACGTCAGAGAAGAGAGAAGAATCAGGCAATCTTTTATGTTTTCTACACCACCGCAAGCCAACTTTGACCCCTCCAAGGCAAGTGTTCTCCAGGACTGCCTCACTCCTTCTTCTCTCACATTTCTATCATTTGTCCCAATGCTTCTGAATGTGCTGGGATTTCTCTCCAAGCCACACTGGCCCTCAGGAAGCAGACAAGAGTACGTAATTACAAAGTACTCAAGTCACTGTGAGGAATAATCTGAGGATATTTTCTGTTGTCAGGCCAAGCACTCACCAGGCAACTAAATTTCTCCTAAGGTAAAACTACTGTCAGAAACATAGTCGAAGTAACTGCACCTACCAATTTAATCCAGTTACTTCAGCCATCAAATGATCAACTTATCTCAGTTGTAGTAGAATCTAATTGATGTTATGGCAATTACACCTAAACATCCATCTCAGTCATAGAAACTAGGACTCAGTATTCTCCACATAGGTTAAACTTTTCAAACTTATTGTTTGCTTTAAATCACACTAGAATAAGGGACCAGTGATAAATTGTGTCTTACTTCTGCTCCAGAACCAGCTACACGCCTAACCAGGTAAATTACCTGGCTCTAGTTTCCCAATTAAAAAAAAAAATACCACTTTGTTAAAACATTAAGGACAGAATAATTATGATAACTTAGATACCAACAATGAACCTGATTCTTCCTCTGCTTTATGGAACAGTTACACATCTAGCTCTGCTTTCCTTCATCCGTGGACAATGGCTAACTTGTAAAGCTTGGCCATATCAGCTTATCAGACCTCAATTTCTGCTTTAAGAAGAGACAAAACTCAGATCCAATAATAAGTACAAGTGTTATGGGAGAAATCAATGTTTGCTAATGCTTTTGGATCTTGATTGAAAACTGCCTGGGGAAGAACATTTTTTAATAATTATGTTTGCATTCTGTTCACATAAATTCACTCAATTTTTGTGTGCCTAAGGTTCAGCTCACCCTCAAGTTTTTACTATTAAATTTTACCTTGAGAAAAATATCGTGGAAGCATGTTTCAGGTGTTGATTTGTTATTTTGTTTTATTTTATTTTTATTGCAAAAAAATTTTTTTTGAGAATTTCCTTTTACCTGGAAGATAAAAATGTGTAACTGAACAGTAGTTGACAGCATCCTGTTAAAACTGTATGCTTTGTATCAGGACAAGGTAAAATTAGGCAGCTGAAGCTGACATCCCTGGAAACAGGAATAGACAACATAATAAAAACACAGATATATGTAGGCAGGAACTGTTATAATAAACCCAGTCACCTGTTCAATTAATAATTTCTTAAAAGAACCAAATCTTGAATTCCAATGGAGCTTTCATTTCAAATCATTTGTTTAATTTCATGTGCAGAGGATGGAAAACTAACGGATTTCTAAACTATTGAAATAGAATTTGGAGCCATGTTGTTTGAAGTGTCTATAGTTCAGAAACATCTCCTTTCAATTAGCTCTGAAACCTCTTTCAACAGCTTTTCATAAATAGGCCAACATCAATGGTATGCCCCCGGATTCATTGCAAGTCTCTAATGGAAATACACAATGGGACTCAGGCCATGCCCGCAGGGGCAAACATCTTCCATTTCACACAGATCCAATGAGAAGTTTTGCCAGCTATTCTGGGTCTCTCACTTTTTGGTCTTAGGTTTAGCTCATCGCTAATCAATGCCTGTGCTTTTTAATTACACTGTACAGTCAGTAACAATTTGTCACTAGTTGAACCTGGGAGTTTTCCTGAGCCGTCACTGATGTAAACAAATGCAAAAGCAAGGTAACCTTAACTGCCAGGACTCTATGTTGGAAAATATAGATATCTCCTGATAAAAGGAAAGGCTGAATTTGGAAGAAAGAAAGGAAAGAGAATATTCTTATATTTAAACTGACCAGTACTAGAGGCCTGTCCTTTTACTGTTGAGAATCCTGGTCTGTAAACTTCTGCCCACCAAAGGGTTTATATAACTCTGACTCTTGTAACTCTTAAAAATGATCTAGGTGATATTGGATGGACACTGAGTAGATATTTATTGATTGACATTGAATAAAAACTAAGTTTTATCTTTTTGATATTGACATCTCCCTCCAGTAGATGAAAGAGAAAATTCTGAAATTGACTTCATGTTACAATAACTAGGGATGTAATGCCACATGGCATTTGAGAATTAAAATCTTGTTTTTCAATGAGTCAATATAAAAGTATATATTTGATAGTCAATATATTTATCACTGGCATAGTACAGACCCCAATCCACAAGAACAAATAATTTGGCCAGCCAGAAAGGACACCAGACCAGTAGGCCATACCAATACTTATAACAGCCCTACACCAAATACAGGTCACTGATCTTATGCAAAAATATTAAGAAAATCTTTGAGAATACAAAGAAATAAGAAGCTAAGTTCTAAAATCTCCAACTACTATCTGCTTCCACTTTTTTCTTTATATTTCATAGTCCTTCTAAATCAGGGGTCAACAAACGTTTCCTGTAAAAGGCCAAATGATCAACATTTTGGCCTTTGAGAGTGTAAGGTGTCAGTTGCAACTATGCAAATTTGCCACTATAGCACAAAAGCAGCCATAGACAATATATAAGTGATATGCATGGCTATGTTCCCATAAAACTTCATTTACAAAAACAGTGGGGCATAGTTTGTTCAAACTCTGAATTATTTGTTGCTAATTAAGCTTAAGAACATTAATGAAAATTTACATTCCAGATACATTTCTAGCCAAAATGATGTTTCTGTCAGTGTTGGTAACTAAAAAGACTTCTGTGTAAATGTACTTCAGCACTGATGCTGGTCTGCAGCTGCAAACGTAAGTAAGTGGGAAATTAAAGTGCTATGTTCATTTAGATGCTATACCTCAAATAGATTTAATATCACTACACTACTCACTTTTCACCACTTACTTATCTAAGACGGCTCTTAGAGCAAGAACATCTCTAATTATATAATAATATATGGATAGGAGACAAGCAAGTACAGTTGATAGGTAAAAGGTATGTTTTTTTTCCCAAAAGATAAATCAATAGATAATTATTCCATTTGTAAAAAGTATATCAAATGTGCTCTTAGAATCCCTTTAAATAGCAAGAATCTGTAGTGCCTTAATAGTACATTGTTTCAGTAGATCGCTATAGGCATTCTCATAAGTTGGGAAGAAAGACAAAAATAGTCTATAAACTTCACTCTGAAAGTTCCAGCAAACGCAGTAAAGTGAGAAAACGAAGAGGCAACATGTTCAGAAAGGAGAAAGCAACACATCATTATTTGAATATGATATGATTGCTTTTAAAATCACTTTAAATATATACTGTATTTTCTATGAAGGACTAACTTAAAATCTAATAAAAGAGCTTATTAACTATTAGAATACAAATATTAATAGCTTCCCCACATATAAGAAATTATCCTTTGGAAATAAAAAAATTCACAATGCTGGAAAATATAAAATAAAATATCTAGAAATAAATGTAGTAATATGTGTGCAAGTTTCAAGTGCAGAAAGCTGCATAATAAGAGGAGATTTGATTTAATGAAAAGATGTATCAGGCTTCTGTGAAGAGAGACACAATAATGTAAAATTATCAATTCTTCCTAAATTTAGCCTATAAGCTTTACTCAATTCTGGTCAAAATCACAATGTGGTTTTTTATAATAAAGAGAATCAAACTAAAATTCATTCAGAAGAAGAACCTGGGGAAATTGTCAAGATTTTTTGTAAAGAAGAATAATTAAGAAGACTCCCACCAAATATTAGGTTATATAATGAAACTATAATATTTCTAATGCTATGGTAGTGGCATAAGAAAGAAGTGACAAAAAAATTAAGTCTCAGAGAAATATAAGAAACAGACCATCACATACATGTGAATTTAGTTATGGAAAAACATTTTAAATCAATGGAGACATAATTTCCCAATAAATGATTTACACAAAATTAATTAACGATTTGGAGAGAAAGCTAGATGAATTCTCAAACCACATGCCAAAATAAAATCCAAACTGACCAAAGAGTTAAATGTAAAAACTGAAATCAATCATAAAAGAATTCTATAAAATAACGGATGAATCAAAAGGAATGATTGGTAAATCTATGCAGCGACATTAATGAATCATAAATGTATATTACTAAATGAAAGAAGCCAGTCTTCGAAGACTATATATTGTATGATTCCATTTATATGACATTCTAGACACAATAAACAGACCAGTAGTTGCCAAGGGTGTGAAGATGAGGGAGAGTTGACTAGGTGAAGCCCAAGGTATGTTTTTTAGGGCCATGAAACTATTCTTTATGGTACTGTAGTGGTGGATACATGACAGTGTACATTTGTCAAAATCCATACAGGACAAAGAGAGAACCTTAATATATGCAAATTTTTAAAAATCAAGTAGGAGGTGGGGGATTTCAAGATGGAATGCAGATATGACAAAAGTATCTAATTTTATTACAAATGCATGACATAACCTAAGTAACTTTGGAAAGGACCAGAACCATAAAATTAAAGACAAAAGGAACTATAAACAAGCATTGTACTCTATTTGATACAGTTGTTTCCCATGGGGTTATGGGTTAACAATTTTTTAAAATTGTTTTTATTCTGAAAATTTCAAACATGCACAAAAGTAGAGAGAAGGTTATAATGACCCCCCATTAACCTCTCACCCAGCTTCAACAATCATCAAGATTTTACCACACTTGAGTCACTTACCCCATCTTTCTTTTTTTTAATTAATTTATTTTTTACAATTTTGAACCCACTAAACACGTATACTGGTATTGAACAAATAAGTAAATGGATAGCAGTTGGTGAGAATCAGATTTCTCACTATTGGAGTGGGAATTTACAGATAAGCAAGGGGAAGCTAGACTGAACCATGTAATACTGGATTAGAGTTGAAGATATCAGTATGACCTCATATTTATAAATAATTATAAACATGTATATACACACAGGGCAGTACACACACGTACATTTCCTTGCTCTGTCAGCTGGGACAGTCTAGAAGCAATGATTCACTAGCAGCGAGGAGCATACTCAGCACTTGAATCATGGTTTCTAATACCATTTTTCAATAAAAGGATCCAGAACTTCTTGGAGAAATAACTAATTTTGGGGCCGAGGCAGTAGCCCAGAGCATGTGTGGTGCCAGAAAATAAGGAAATGCTCAAAAACAAAATGATTGGGGAATGTGAAATGGACACAGAAGCCAACTGAAAGAGCTCCTAATGGTCAAAATAGGGATAATTTGAGCAACAAAATAATGTAGTGTTGGATTATAACACAAAGCATAAAATTAATACCCACAAATTCACACAGATATAAATAAATAATTGAATAAATAAATAGATGGGAGAGAAGAGACACATCTGTGCAGAAGAATTCTAAATAATTTCTATAGATGGTCCTTCCTCAAGAAGGGGGAACATAACTCCCTACTCCTAAAGTATTAGTAACTTCCTTCCAAAGAGTAAAGTGTGGAAAGTGAGAGGGGTTAATAACTTTGTAGTGGGAGATCCTGAAAAACACTACCTTAGCCAGGTGATCAAGGTCAATATCAATAGTGTTAAGTCATGTTGATAGTATGTACCTTTGATATATGATATGATATGATATGATATGATATATGATGGAAAGAGCAATTTACCTCTGAGAACTTCCTCCCCCAAATCCATGACTCCAGTTTAATTATGGAGGAAAAAACAGACAAACCAAAATGAAGAGACATTCTACAACATATATGATCAGTACTCCTCAAATCTGTCAAAGAGAGTCTGAGAAGCTGCCATGCTCAGAGAAGCCAAAGACACGATAACTAATTATTATGCTATATCCTGGATGGGTTCCTGGAACAGAAAAAGGACATTAGGTACAAACTAAGGAAATCTGAATAAATCATGGACTTTAGTTAATAATAATGTATCAATACTGGTTCATTAGTTGTGGCAAATGTACTATACTTATGTAAGATGTTAGCAATAGGGGAAACTGAGTGCAGAGCTCAGAGGCAACTTTTCTCTAAAACTATTCTAAAATTAAAAGTTTATTTTTAAAAGGTAGTTGAATGTTTATCTGATCTCCAAGTAGATATGTGATCTCCTCAGCAAAAATGCCAAAGGATGGTGCATCATTAATTTAAAAAATTAAAATACTTGAACACATAAAATTAACAACTCATAACAAATAAAAGGCAAAAAAAAAACTCAGAAGAAATTATTTTCAGCAGATCTATTATGAAAAAGGTTTGAATATGTTTATCATTTAAAGTATTATACATTGGTAATATCGATTTTTAAAGGCAACCTCACATGCTAGCAATTCACAAAGGAAATGCAAATGTCCAATATATATATATGAAAAATATCCCCCCTTACTAATTAAAGATATGTAAATAATATCAAAATGAGTTAACACTGACCAAGATTTTTAAAAACAGTAATATTCCATGTAGGACAAAGAGGAAAGAGGTATGATTCTAGGTACAACTCTCTGTGGAAGTGAAACTTAGTAGAAGAAAATTTGATCACACATACACACACAAACACACACTGACAGGCTTTAACCTAGAAATTTTAGGAATTCATCCTATGGAAGTAATGGGCATACAAAAGATTATTTATCAATAAAGATCTCGAATACTGGGGACTCGGTAGAAGCAATTCATATATGGAACATAAACTCGGCAACTAATAAAAATCAGTTGTAGGTGAATTCCAAAGGTAATATGGAAATATAACACACAGGTATAAAAAACAGTTAAAACTTTTACTTTTAAAAGTATATTGTTAGATAAAGGACTTAAAAAAAGACACACCAAACAGCAGTTTCTCTGTGGGAAGTAGGATTGGATTTGGGGGAAGATAGGAAAACGGTGAATTTTGGATTTTTCATAATTTAAAACATTTTTTAAAGTTTTTATAGCATCCATGTATTATTTTATACTTTAAAAACTAATAAATATGTTATTTTTACAAGTCTAGTTCCAAAAAAGTAGTTCCAAAGTAATTCCAATTTGAATATTAGGCATATAGATGCAGAAAAAAATAGCTAGAAAAATATACACCAAAATGTTAGTAATATTTACTCCTGTAATTTTTGTCCTTTTCTGTATTTTTCCAATTAAAAGAAAATAAAAAGTCTAGGAAAAAATACAGTAATTAAAATCTTTTTTCAATTCAATCTAATCCAAAAAACTCATGCATACTCAATTATTTTAAAATATGGTTTAGGGTACTAGAATCAGCCTTAGAAAATTAAATCTCATTTTGTTTTAATTCATTCATTCACTCATTCAAGCCACCTCTATATGAAAACACTTTAAAACTACAAAAGATACCTGAGCTTAAAGAAAAATGTAGAACTGGAGTTTAAAAATCTAGGAAAAGCCCAGAATAGATAAAAATTTTTACTAAGTGTATAAATTTAATTTTTTGACTTTTAAAAAACTGAATTCTTGAAATTAAACTTAAAAGACCATATCTGTGTAACTGAAACATTAGTCAGCATAACTTATTATCAATGGTGATAGAAGTAATATTTCAAAGTTTTTCCACTGTTTACAGAGCAAATCATAAAAAGTGGAATGAATTAAACTGATTAAATTCAAAGTCATGAAAACAAAAACTTTAGAGAACTCAATTCAGTGGCCAAATAACAGAAAAACTTGTAGATCGTTTTTTTTGTTTTTTTGTGTGTTTTTTGGTTTGTTTTTTAAAACAAATATACCAGTCCTAATGAATGGAGTCTCAGTGGTGGGGCCCAGGACTGTGCATTTTTCAAAATTGCTATAGGTTAGTCTGATGTGAAACCCAAAGTTGTGGATTTTGGCTCTAAATAACAGATTTGATGCATGCAATTGTAAATTACTCATTGAGAGAGCTACAGAGAAGTGGGTTTGTAAATGGTTTTATTGTCGGAGTTCCCAATGTCTTTCTTTGGTCATTATATAAATATTAATTTTGAGTGGTTGCTTACTTTGTGCCAGACACCAAGCTGTTTTTCAATTCAAAGTTCACCATCTTCCAAAAGAATCTGTATGATACAATAAATTTGCTTCCTTTAAATACAGGATATATTTAATTATTATAATATAGTATACCTGGATTTGAATTGTTACCATTGTAAAACCTGCATAATTTCTAAGGCAATAAATGTGATATTTGGCTAAAATGCTCACCAAAAACAGCAAGGAGGGGTGGGGGCAGTGGGACACTTAGTTAATGATAGCAAGTCCCTAGAAGTTATAACGCTATTATGCCTCAATATAATATGATAATACTTTTTAATTGGATCCAAATTTGTAGTCTAAAGTGATTTCTGGGGACAAGGTGGCTTCTCACAAATTAGAAAATCCAGCAAAATATAAACTAGCCTTATCTAAGTTGAAAAGCTCCTGAAAAGTGCATAACCTGATTTTTCAAAGGGAAGTGCTAATGTGTTTGTAAAACAGGCAGCAGTGGAAGTGATTTGGAATTAACTGCTATAATGAAGCTTAACTTGAGGAGATTTTCCAATTGAATGTCACCTATTCCTTTAATCGAATCAAAATTTAGGTCCTGCAGGTCAGCTAAGATCAAAACATAAGGCTGTGTCTAATCAGCATATAAATGTTAGCTGAAATTATGCCTTTGAATAAGGGTGGCTAATAGGTGCACAGGGCAGTTTCCTCCCAAAGGAAATTTAAATCTATGTCCTGCTTCCCAAAGTCATTGTTGCTTTTTATTGCTCTTTGCATATGTCAAAAAAAGTTACAAGATGAGCTGATTTCCACACGCAGTTTGGTCTCCTTATCATCAAGTTCTCCCATTAGGGTCTTTGAGGTATATTGCTTCACAAGCTCTGGATTTTAGTCCTCTTTCTAGAATGAAATAGTTGTACAAACTTGGGCATGCTTGGACGTCAGTTTTCTTACCTGCAAAATGAAAGTTGCAAACTGTATGATTTCTTACATTCCTTCCAGTTTCTTAATTTTTTGTCTCTTTAGTCTCAAAATGAGTCCTTAGTATATTTAACTAATGGATATCACTTTTTAAAATAATATCAAGTCACTGAACTAAGGGCATTTAATTTCCTAGATGTATAAAAGTGTTACCACCTTAGAAAAGTGTTCATCAACTATGGCCTTTCTAATGCTGTATAACAAACCACTCAAAAATTGGTGGCTTAATGCAATGATTCTCTCTATCACAGTCCTGCAGTTAGCCAGATTGACTCTGCTTTAGCCTGTGGAACGTGGAGTGGCAACTCTGCTCATGTCTCATTCTTAAGCTCAAGTTGGAGCAGATACCTACAGTGTGGGCTTTTAACGTAGAAATGTGGAAGCTCCAAAAGGGGCGATCGGAAAGACCAATGCCTCCTAAGACCTTGGTTCGAATCTGGCAGATTGTCACTTCCACTTACTTCCATTGGCTAAAGCCAGTTCCAGGGCCAAGCCTAACATGAATGAGGCAGGGAAGCATCCCCTTACCACTGAGGTGGGGAGTGGGGAAGGGAGTGAGTGAGTATTTCTGGGGGAGAAAAGTCAAATCTACCACAACAGCACACAGCCAAAAGACAAAAACTCATGGATGCAATTTTCTGGGTGACAATACAGGGGGAAATTAACAATCATTCACTTATTCAACAAACATTTTTGAGCACCTTCTGGGGGCCAGGCAGTGTTCTAGGAGCACTAGGGTTTGCTGGCAGATTAGATATGAAGAATGACAAAAAAGAAAAGAAAAAAAAAGGAGCTAACTCCTAGGGTTTAGGCTTGCATTAGCTGGAAGATGGTAACATTTACTGACATAGGGAAGACTCAGGGAGAAGCAGAATTGGGGTGGGTGGGGAATCAAAGGATCTATTTTGAACTTTCATATGTGCACTGGTCTTTATATGTACACTATACAGAGTACTTTCACATATATCATGCTGTGTTAATGTTAATCTTTGACAAGGTAAAGTAATAAGCTACTTTAGTTTTCGATTGCTCCCTTAAAAAATGAGCACATACTTTGCATCTTAAAACAACATATATTATTATCTCATAGCTTCTGTGGGTCAGGAGTCCAGGTGTGTTAGCTGTTTTAGATGGGTCCTCTGCTCATGTCTCACAGGCTGAAATCGAGCTCCCAGTAGTCTTATTGGAGGCTCAGATCCTCTTCCAAACTCAGCTACTATTGGCAAAATTCATTTCCTTATGAGTGTAGGACTGAGGTCCTTACTTTCTTGCTTGTGGACTGCTGGTGGGGATTGTTCTCAGGTTTTAGAGGTTCCCTATCCCCACTGGCAGCTCATGACAGAGCTATTTGCTTTCTTCCTTGAGACCTACAGGAGCCTGTCTCTCGGACTTCTTCCAGCAGCTGAAGAAAACTTTGATTTTAAAAGGTGCATGTGATTAGGTCAAGATTATCTACATAAACTCACTATTTTAACGTCAAATGATTTGAGATTTTAATTCCATCTGCAAAATCACTTCACCAGCAGTACCTAGATTAATGTTTGATTGAATAAGCAATCAAACAGGAAACTTGGGGGTCCAGCTTTAGAATTCAGTGACACAACTGAAACTTGCTTGAACTGACCACTATCACACAGCCAGTCTATACTCTGGCTATAAGTACAGCCAGGCTTATATGCTGATCTTGGTATTGGGTAATTTAGTTCAGGACTCCTACATCCATGCCTGGCCTCCTCTTTCCTCCAGGAACTCTTCCTTCAACACAGTGACCACTTCCTTCCTGTGAACCCCTGAACTATAAAAAATACAGCACCCTAAAAAATTATAGTTACATTGTCCTTTACATCTTGACTGGTCTATACCCCACAAAACATTTAATAAGCACTTGGTGTAGGAATTAAGCAAACCAGAGAGTATTGTTCTATGTATTTATTGAATCATGATCCAGCACATCTGATGTCAGAATTTACTACAGAAAGTTTTCATAGCCATAAAAGAGTTGATTAGACTAGCTTGCTAATTGGTGCTGTTGTTAATAAGCATTACCTTAAAAAAATAATAATAATAAGGGTTCCATTATCTCTTTTATAATTCTGAGCATCACTAACTTAAACAAAATTAATCTAAGAATGCATGACCTTTTAAGGCCTTTAATATGCTAACATGTGTTGTGGAGCAAAAGCCATGAGATATAATATAATAAACTTGCTGTGGAGGCCTTTTTCTGTCAAGCCTCTCAAGGTGCTAGCACTACACAAAACATTAACATAAGTAATACAAAACCCCTCCCACTCAACACGGTCAATAAGTGCCCCTTAGATCTCTGGCTTTTGTGGCCATAGTTAGAGGTCAGATGGGCAAGCCCAAACTACCCAAAGAACTCCCTGTGTCCTCAAAATGAACAGTGACAAGACATAGTGGCCAGTCTGATGGACCATATCATCTGCAAAACGGGAAAGTTTTACTTCTTCCTTTCCTATTTGGAAGCCTTTTTATTACCTTTTCTTGCCTAATTTCTCTGGCTAGAGTTTTTGGTACAATGTTGAAGAACATCCCTGTATTGTGCCTGATCTTAGAGGGAAAGCTTTCAGTCTTTCACCATTAAGTGTGATGTTAGCTATGAGCCCTTAATACATGCCCTTTATCATGCTGAGGAAGTTTCCTTCTATTCCTAGTTCTCTAAGTGTTCTTATCAAGAAGGGTTACTGGGTTTTGTCAAATGTCTTCTCTGCAAGAACTGAGATGATCATGTGGGGGTTTTTTGCCTTCCTTGTGTTAATGTGGTGTATTGCATTAATTTATTATCTTATATTGAACACCCTTGCATACTATACCCTTGGGTAATTTCCCGCTTTATGATGGTGTATAATTCTTATAATGTGCTACTGGATTTGATTTTCTAGTTTTTACATCTATGTTCATAAGAGAGATTGATCTGTAATTTTCTTTTCTTGTGGTATCTTTATCTGGCTTTGGTATGTGGATGATTATTGGCCTTATAAAATGAATTAGCGAGGGCTCCCTACTCTTTTAAGTTTTTGGAAGAGTTTGAGCAGGACTGGTGTCAATTCTTCCTGGAATGTTTGGCAAAATTCCCCTGTGAAGCCATCTGATGCTGGGCTTTTCATTGTTGGGTGGTTTTTGATTACTAATTTAATCTCTTTACTAGTTATTGGTTTGTTGAGATCTTCTATTTGCCTTGAGTCAGTGTAGGAGGTTTCTGTTTCTAAGAAATTTTACACTTCATCTGTTATCTAGTTTGTTGTCACATAGTTGTTTGTAGTATCCTCTTATAGTTCTTTTATTTTAGTGGAGTTGGTAGTAATGCATCACTTTTCATTTCCTATTTTTTTAACTTTTTTTATTGAAGTTTATCATTCATACATGAACATACATAAACAATATGAGTATAGTAAAAATTGTGAAATTATGAAACAAACATGCATATCATCATGTAGGGTCCCATACATCACTCTACCACCAACACCTTGCATTGTTGTGAAACAATTGTTTAAAATTATTAAAAAGCATCGTCAAAATATTACTACTACAGACAGTCAGCAAGATGGCTTTGGTTTAAGTGGACACTCATCACATCCCTTACAAAAAATGGCTGAGTCGGGGCAAGATCCTGCCCAAGTGAGCTGTTTTGGGAATCCACAGAGCAGAAGGCTTCAGGGCATCAGTCTGGAGGAAGCTAGACAAAGCAATAAATTGCTCAAGGTAAAACTGTGAGTTTCTTGCCCCTGTCTGGGGCTGGAAATGGCAGATGGCTAAGCCCCACCCTCAAGGCAAAAAGCCGCTGAGAGCCCCAACTCCCACCCGCCACCCAGTGGAAAAGAGTGTTCTCCGAGAGTGGGAGGGTTCTGGTGAAGGGTGGAAAGGAGTTTCCTTTCTGTGGGTTTGGATACCTGGACCCCCTTTGAGCTTTGGGAAGCATACCAGCCAGCTCAAGGTGGCAACAGGAAGAGGGAAAAAGCAAATCTGCTGAGGCAGCCTGATTTACCTAACCACCCTGGGATAGAGAAACTTGGCCTGGGAGAGGGTAATTGACTAGTCCTGTGCTGAAAACTTTCAAGCTTTCAACTCCCCTAAAGGAGCCAGGCAGTAGGAAGCACTTAATAAGATTAGGGTCCCCTGGGAGGAGGGGGTGGTCTGAAAGAGGGTTGAGAGTCATTTTTCTGCAGTGAGTTCGGTGGCCAGGGTCCCATTTAAATTTCAGAAGGGAACACAACTTGACCAGGAGAGGTGAGAGGGGATGTGCTCACACAGGTTATTGCATCCTGATGCCCTGGGAGAGAAAGCAATAATGGAAAGGGGGCAGAGACAGGCTCCTAATCAGCAGGAATCTACCCAACTGCAAAGAGTCAAACCTGCCCAGGGAAAAGTGACTGGATAGCTGTCTGAAGAGCTAGCAGACCCAACAACAAAGTTTAGCTCAGTGGAGTAGTTTCCACCTTGAATATATGAGGTCCCTAGTTCAATTCCTAGCTCCTCTTATAGCAGTGATCCACTGGGATATCAAACATCCAGCTGATGCTTTAGGATAGGGAGAACATAGACATTATTTTTGTATTAGCGTCTCTTGAGTCTCTTATTTTCCCTTAAAAAAAAAGGTTACTTTTTTTTTTTTTTTTAATTTAACTTCATTTACTTGCTAAAACCTGCTTCAAAACCTGCAGAGGGAAGGCTGCAGAGTAATTGATTGATGAACATCAGCAGCCTGAGAAGCTCCTCAGGGGCCTAAGACAGAAGGCTGTTTTCCTTAGTTTTTGTT